>OX101790.1:9968458-10055958 GCA_944452715.1 Ophion slaviceki
ACGCGGTAGCATTGCACTGCTAGCAGACTAAAAAAATCAGAAGAAAGGCCGCAGATGAGTGGCACACTAATATGCCGGCCGTGCCACACTTGACGTATTACAATTTCAATCATCTGTATGGTGTAGCTATGTGTGAGTCATTGCTATACGGCTCGTTCGCTTGGGTAGAAAATTTCGAGCAATGTATCGGGGATATTCCAGATGAGGCTGAAACGGGATACATCTTGAAGGTTGATTTGGAGTACTCTTGAGAGTTACACGACACGCACAACGATTTACCCTTGTACCCACAACACGACGGCCCTCCTGAGCGGGCACTCAAAGAAAATTAACGTTGACGCGGCCGCGAAAAAAACAATACGTAATTCACTAAATAAATTTGAAACAACGCGTAAAATTTGGATTACGCGTCATGGAAATTCACAGAGTCCTCGAGTTTAAGCTTGGCTAAAACGTCGCAATGATCGAACTGACTCGCATTCTTGCGTTTATTATTTTTACGATTCATCCGGGAAGCCAGAATGACATATCGCGGCTTTTTCAATTGTGTAGACGTCGTCACAGACGTAGTATACTCGTTATGGTATCGACTTGAACGTGAACAATTCGACGAGTCCGAGAGCATCATTTTTAAACGGCTATAGTTCGATAGGTGTGATGGAGCTCACTCTCGAAAGTGTCAGCGAGAAAGAATTAATCATGGATATTTGTCGTTCAACTGTATCCGAACAGAATCCTTTTTATACACTTTCAAAATGTTATACATAAATCACTATATACAATAGTATCATAGTCCTGATATCGTTCATGATAGTGTCTGATAGTGCTACCAGCACCCAAATATCTCTCCAGATCTTGAGGTAGCTAAAATTATCAAAACTGTCGAATCACATGACTTCATCTCTAGTTTTTCTGTATGCAGCCCAATGTGTGCCAGGTCCATCTTTGTCATCGAGATTCACAATAGTGGTTTCGTAATTTCGGCGTCCACTCTTGGGAATTCATTTCTCACGCAAACTCCACGACAATGAGGAATTTCCATAGTTTTTGAATTCATTATCGAAATTTTTGGCAATGCCTGAAATTGGGATTGCGCATCACAAAATGCCAAGAATTTTCAAATTCAAACAGCGCGCTTGGCTAAAAAAATACACTGATGTAAATATGGAATTGGGGGAGAAATCTGACAAGGACTTTAAGAATTTTTTACAAACTCGCGAATCATCCGGTCTTTGGTAAAACAATGGAAAATGTGAGGAAACATCGGGAAGTACAACTCGTAAGAAAGTGGAAGAGGCGGTGGGGAGCGGAAGCGCAGATCGCCAAGAGCCCATATTCCATAGCTGCAGCATATTTGACAATTACATTGTTATAATTGCGCTCAATAGAGCGTGCGTTCTATTTAATAAGCCCATATCCACAGGATTTTCCGTTCTCGATTTACCTTAGCCCTGGATTTATGATTTTAACTACAATTACATACTCGAAAGATTTAACAATCGAGCGAAATTGTTGTATACGGAGACTGATAGTCTGATTTATCACATCAGCGTGTCCGACATTCATGAAACGATGAAGTGTGACATTGACAAGTTTGACACGTCTGATTATTCGCCAAATAATCCATACAATGTCCCCTCGCGAAATAAGAGGAATTAGGCCTCATGAAAGATGAGAATAATAATCGTATTATGATGGAATTTGTAGACTGGGGAGCGAAATTGTACTCGTTTAAAATCCTCGACTGTGACGATGTGAAGAAGCGAGCTAAAGGTATTAGGCGGTCAACCCTGAAATCCATCACATTCAAAGACTTAAAAAAATTGCTTGTTTGCGCACGAAAAAAAACCTCATCAAGGTGCAACAATTGATCATAAGTGTAGAAACACATTGTTCATACGATGATGCAAAATAAAGTTGCTCTCAGCTGGAAAGATGACAAAAGAGTGCTAATTCCCAGATTCCACGGACACTCTTCAGTTATGATTTCGATTATATGGAATATTAAAACATACTGTTAAAAAACAATTGTGTGTAAAGAGAGAAACGGTAAAATACATTTACGCTTAAACCTAAACGTTTTCGAAAATGTACCCCCCCCCCTATCGGACCTATTGAAGAAAAAACCATGCCATAGATGTTCGGGCCAAGTCCGCGGCACAGAATGTAAACAAATCACGAATACTATAAGACGAGCAACAGGAATTGGCTTTGAAGGAGGAGGAGGAGCAGGAGGCCGATGTCGATAATACTTTTAATGCTAAGAATGGTGATGGTGATGATGATGATGATGATGATGATGATGATGATGATGATGATGATGATGATGATGATGATGATGATGATGATGATGATGATGATGATGATGATGATGATGATGATGATGATGATGATGATGATGATTATCAACAAGTATTATTAACATCATCTAAGAAGGATGTTGAGCGAGAAACATTCGAACTTCGATGATTTTATATCCTGGTGGTACGGATGGGAAAGACTCGTGAATCGTGTGTACTCTTCGCTCATTGATAACTTTACGAATTTTTAATGATATTTAAGAATTTTTTAACAGTAATAATAATAATAACATTCATTTTTAAAAAATCTGATTTTTTTCTTTGAAAATAATTTGGTCGTTTCTGATTTGTCGGAAAAGAAACATTTTTTGTACTCTACAAATTTTCAAATTATTATTTTAAAAATAAAACATTTTTTTCCGACAATTTTGTATAATAATAATAAATTTGTATTCAAAAAATCTTTTTTTCGATGAGAAACCGCTCGTCGATTCTGATTTGTCGATCCAACTGTTGTGTGTAAAGACGGTATTAGTAATGCTATTTTAAAAGCAAATAGCATTAACATAAGCGATATTTTTATTTTTTGACATGTTTTTTTATTATTTAACACGTCCTGTTTAGTTGGCTGTGTGGATACAGATGATTGCTTTGGTGTTTGTCGATTAAATACACATTAAGCTAAGACGCAAATAAGTTTTTAGTTACCATTTATTGTCTGTTCGAACATTATGAACTAGTGCCTAATTTTGGGAATTTTCCAAAAATCATACTTACCGTGATAACTCGAAATCCTTAGACTTTGGACTATGGTTAGATGTATTAGAACCCTTAAGGCTTTGCATCGACCTTCCTAACACCCTGTATTCCATCTGACGTGTGAGACGTGCAAGGACCTCGATAAACCATGTAATTTTATGATGGATGCATCGATGTAATGAGTTTGACAAACGAATAGTTCATTTGTCCAAATTAAGGGGTTTAACTGCGAAAATTTCAAAAAATCAGTCGTCGCTTGAGGCAACGTAAATTGAAGCGGAAGGTCCAGGGGCGTACCAATCGGAAATGGCGCCTAGGGCAAGCATCGAAGTTGCGCCCCTTCATAAATTATCTAAATATAAAATAAATAGATACACTCAATGACACAGTCATAAATCTTACAAAACATTTTTATTTCCTGTTTTAGAACGAGAATAAGTCCGTCAAACTGCACTTAGAATAGTCTTAAACTTAAAATTGCACCTTTCTTGCCTTCAGCGACACAAATAAATTTATAATATTTTCGAAATCTGTTTCTTCGGTTTCTTCTCGCTCTACACTGAGCAAAGCTAGGTCGCATAACCTTTTTTGACCCATTGTAGCCCTTAAGTACGAAAGTATTAGTTTTAGCTTACTGAAAGATCGCTCGCAACTTGCGATGGATATTGCAATCGTAAGCA
Organism: Ophion slaviceki; assembly: GCA_944452715.1. NCBI lineage: Eukaryota > Metazoa > Arthropoda > Insecta > Hymenoptera > Ichneumonidae > Ophion > Ophion slaviceki. The sequence goes on from OX101790.1 coordinate 9,972,198, forward strand.
TAATCTGAATTGAAATGCGCAGATTCGGAAAGACGCTCTCATTTCCGTACTGAACAATGAATTCAAGAAGTTCTTCAGGTCTCGTTATGTTTACCTCTTTTCTTGTGCATATTAGCATTCGAACATCCAATATTTCTTCGTATAACTGTTCTCCGTTGACATCACAAGCATAGAAATCTCCAAATTGTTCAGATTTTTTTCTTAAGTCGTCGCCGCCGTCGGTGCCGTAACACAGTTTTTTAATATCTAGGAGAAATCCAAATTTGTCGTCGGTTTCCTGCAGACGAGTGAACCTTACGCTCATTTCACATACAATACGATCCAGCGATCCCTTCATCACTCGTTCTATTTCTTCCTTAGCAGTCAACCCAGCGTCCATCGCATTCTCTCCAGCCATCCGCTTTTTTCGCCTTTGACGCCTTTCAGTCACTACATCCCATTCCTGACAAAGATTGAAACCTTTCTCGATTGCATCATGAACCAACTTCTCTCTTTCATTCGAAAAATAGCCTCGGAGGGATTTTATATCTAAGGCAGCATTATGAAAATTCATACTAGGATCCTGGAGCCGCTTTTGAACACGGTCAATAGAAGCGAGTACATTGTTCCAAAATCCTAATAATGTCAGAAAATCGTAGGACAACATGCGATTATATAGAAGCCCTGCCTCACTTCTTGTTTCACTAGTTTGATTGCCATCGTCTGTCATGTCTTGGAGAAGTTTCAGGATATCTTCAAGATATCTGTTAACTCGCTTAACAGTTTCAACCCTTGCACTCCATCTTGTTTCAGACTCTGATTTTACAACCACAGGCACGGAGTTCTTGAGTTTTTGCCAGCGCTGAGTGGAATGAGAAAAAAATACGTACAGAGCTTCAATAGTTCCGAAAAACGTGACCATTGTAGTATCCTGCTTGGCTGCATGTACACCAACTAAATTGAGTGAATGATTATCGCAATTCACAAATATCGCCAGATTATTCTTTTGTGAACACCAGTCCGGTGCCCAGCCATCACAGCTGCGTTATCATAACGTTGTGAACGACAATCCTGTAGATCCATATCGTCTTTTTCTAGCTGTTTGAGGATTTCATCAACTAAGCTTCTAGTGTCCTTTTGACTTATCCGGATGAAACCAAGGAAAGACTCTCTAACGCGAACTGATTTCCTCTCAAAATCAACTTCTACGTATCTCACTACTTCTGACATCTGCTCACGATGTGCCTGATCAGGAGTCGAGTCAAACATGAGACCATAGTATTTTTATTTGCGAATGCTTCGCAATAAACTTTGGCGAACAGTGATGGCTATCAGATGAATGAACTCATTTTGCACCCCAAGTGAAAAGTAGGAGGTGGTTCCAGGATGATTTTTAACTTGAGTGAGATGGTTATTCATGATGGGGTCAAATACGGCCAGGAGCTTTATTAATCCAAGGAAATTACCAACATTATTGGATTCGAATCTATCGCATGTAGTAAGTTACTCCCTGTGACCTGGTAATGCAAGATTTTTAGTGGCAAGAAATTTGATGCAGTGAAGGATTCTCTTTAATACGTTACGCCACTTTTGTTTTTCTGTTTCGATCTGGGTTTGAAGCTCAGCGTCAATAATCCCTTTATTCGCTGCAAAATTTCTTTCCACTTTGCGAAGCACTCACGATGGTCCTTCGCATTTTCATGTGCAGTGAGCCTTTCAGGTGCTTTCCAGTGGGTGAATCCATCTTCGTGCTCTAATGAAGATTGATTATCTAATTGTGAAAAAATAAGACAACAGATGCAAAAAGCAGATTTTTTAGACGGCGAATAGACTAGCCATGAGCGAGTCACTTCTTCACCGCGATTTTCCAGTTTCTTCTTAAACCAACTTTTGTTCATACAGCGGTTATTTGTTGGTAGGAAAGGAACCTCAGTGTTTTGAAAATCTTTTGATCCCATTTTGATTATTTCTGTTTTCAAACCATCTGACAGAATTAGTTTTCCAGTTTTCTTATCGAAGGGTAGAAGTCCAATATCATGCTGTTTAATTACTTCTGGTATGACAGTAGTTGAGTTTTCGACGTCATCCACCATATCACCCCCACAAACTTTTCCTCCTTCTGAAATACTAATGTTTTCTTCAAATTCTTCAGCAGCCTTAGAACTCGTAGCCTCACTGCTCTTGATCTCGTCACACTCAGAATTATCTAAATTGATATCCTCCTTTTCTTGTGCTGAATTAGTGTTGGATACTTTCGGTTCTATTATGCATGTCGATGTAGGCAATAGAAATTCAATAAATTAATGTATGTAGGTACCTACCGTAAAAATAAGTCCAATATTTATGTTCAAAGCACTATCTTTGACGGTAATACAATTTATCAAATCAAGTAGCTTCACGTTAGCTCGCGACCACGGTCTTACATACAGGTCTGGAAATGACCGTGGTGGGGGTAGGCACCGTTAACGAACGCACGTTTGTTTCCAATTTTCGCCACTACGTGGCATTGCTATCGGCGTGTACGGTGCGACAAGGACAGAACAGCTTCCGTCCGTCTCTCTCACTCTTCTCGATGATCCGAAATACACATTACCTTTTTCGCGGGGCGGGGGGGGGGGGGCGAAGGGGGAATAGAGGTACATGAGAAATAATTGTGGAATAAGGAGGGGGGATTGTGGAAGGGAATAGAAGTGGGGCTTGTAAAAAGAGGAAGATCCTGTATGGCTGGAAGAAGACCAATATAAAAATTTTAAAAATAATTAAAAATACTTACCTTTTTCGAATGAAATGGATTTTCATTCGAATTTTATTCCGAGTTTCTTTCGACAATCGATATACAAATACCTTTATTGAACACCCGGTGTGACACGTGCGTACCGCACACACCTTCGGCATGTCGACAAGTTTTCAATAATACCCTGAAACAACGGTCCACCTTCCCAAGCTTTATGAATATTTTAAACTACAAATGCTCGTTGACGCGACGCAAACAGAGGTTATCGAGAACGTGTAATCAAAAAGTTACGACAAGGCAAGGGGCGAAGGGAGAGATCACAGAAGACCGTGGTTGGGAGGTACTCGCCGATAGTAGCGACGGCGGTGGCGACGAGCGGAATGAAAAGTGAAGCTCGTAACGGTGCCTCACGACTCCATTGATATCTGGCTTCGTTTCCAGACCTGTATGTAAGACCGTGCTCGCGACCCATGCAAACAAAACACACAACTGCGCCACGCTAGTCATATGAGCCAATAACTGCGCGAGTGAAAGAATTAAGACAGAACGGCACCCAAAGCGAAACATCGACAATGTCGTGCGAGATTCGTGTAGTTTAGTTCCCGCGAATTCTTGCGACGCGCTCATCTCCGAATTTCCCGTGTTATGTATGTACGTATACGTACTTGCACTCAGGCGGCTGGCACCTCCTAACCCTTATCGTATATAAAAATGCTACGCTTTTTGACCGCTTTATTTAGGTCCACCTCTCCCCGTGGCGCTAGTGACCTCACTGACAGTATTCTTATTGCGCAGGCGCGAGGCACGCACGGCGTACTTAACTACCCAGACGCCGAATACGACTATTTTGACGTTTGGAGTTTAAGCCGCGGTGCGGAATTGATGAAACTACCGAAATTACTAATACTCGTGCGCTAATGCCATCTGTTGTGCACGGTTGTACCTCAGGGTACCCGCGTAATCCTGAAAAGGTGCATTTTCACCATACTAGCCGATCCTCGCATTCGAAGCTGTGGAAAGTCTTCGAATTATATGTGTGCGTGTGTGTATATACACATAGCCCCTGCGCGCGCATCAGAATTGTTCGAGAACAACTAGCGCTGCGGGTGGCAGAGTAGGACACTACAAACAGAGGATGTTTTGCGTAGCAAAAATTCTGAAAGATGCCAGACCCCTGCTCGCACTCGAGGCTCGTCGAGGCCTTCTGGAGGCGCGCGACAATGTTGTCTACCGGTGGGTAGCGGTAGCTCGCGCCGGTTCTGCTCTACTGACTCAAGCCGGGGCTGTGTCGAAGTTTCGCTTCGGGTGCCTGAGCCGCCCGGCGCGGTGGCCGTCGTTGTACCACTCATTCCCTCCCGCGCTCGTTTGCGAAAGCACACCACGCGTAGGAATCACGAGATTATTTGAATATCAATTATGTTGTTGGTTTATTTTGATTTTTAGGTTTGATCATTTGCGAATCCTGCGCCCCCCTTCGAATAGCGCCCAGGGCACGTGCCCTACTTGCCCCACCCTAGGTACGCCACTGCGGAAGGTCCATCATATGGTGCAGGAATGGCAGATTGAAGCTAAACTTATGAATACGATAGAATTGCTAGTAAACCTTTGAACGCGTTTCTCTCGAAAATATGTTTTTCGAAACGGCCTGCACGATTTCTCGATATCTAATCAACGGATTGACGTGGAATTTGCTACACTTATTCAGCGTTATAGTAGTTTAGTCTTGACCAACGTTTTTCTTCTTGAGGAGGTTGGGGCGTTAGCCACAATCCAAGATTTAAAAAAATTGATGTTATTGTCTTGACTAGACGGAGTCTTTAAGAATTTTTTGAAATTTTTTCACGACACGATAGTTAATTAATAGTATGTATATATTTATGTAATTTTACGTGCGGTTAGATGGGCAAGTTCACTTTACTGGGGATGTAATTTTTTTGGCTATTTAGCACGAAAACAAACTATTTTTAACAGCGCATTAACGCAAACTAAAACTTTGTAAACATTTAGAAGAAAAAACATCTTTTCCATCGTAAGCCATATGTATATTCAATATTGAACCATCAAGGGTTGATAAAAGATTGAGAATTTTGGCTGGCCAATGAAGAGCATTGTTGCCAACCTAAATGTCCGCGACGTTGCCGTATCTCGGCAACACTTAATATGAATCGATGGTAATAATAAATAATCTCGTGACATAAATATATAAAGGCATCATTTTCAATGACTCCAAATTTCATGATGAGTTGTATAAAACATTCACTGACGCAGTTTTTTTCACAATAATCATTGATGTTATACTTTTTCAAGGTGGTAGTAACAAAGTTTTTCTTACGTAATGAAAATCTAAAAATGCTCAATTTTGCCCTTTAATTATATATTTCATGCAAAATTAGCATCTACAGAATAAATGTATACATCGTAGGAATTGTCGAGGTTCCTTGAAAATTCATACGCCGCTATTTGACTCAACTGAACTGCTTCAACCTCCTTAACCTTTTTTTGCATTGGTTATTTAAAATAATGTCATCTTTCCTCGAACAATAGAAAGAAAAAAATTGAAACACGACAAAAATGCTCCGTCAAGTTTTAGCCAATCTTATCTTTTTAAAAACTCGTTTTTCGGTTTCAGATCAACCGAGTAGCCGAAATCAAGTACATCGTTGAGCCCCTCCTGTTCAAAGGTCCTTCACGAGATAGTTCATAACTTCTTTAATTATTGATATTTTTTATGGAATTTTGAACACAACTTTGTTAATGTACGCACAATAAAATGTCGATTTTTCAGTAATCTTGTTCCTTCAAAAAAATTTTTTTTTTTTTTCAAAATAACCCCGACTTTTGGGTCGTAGCCCCTTAATTTAAGATGAAGCTATCCGATGAACAGAGTACACGAAATGTAAGGGAGGTTCGATCGAAGACATACGCGGATATATTGTGAAGGAAAAGACGAAACGCCTAGCAAAATGTTGTCAATTTTTATATGAGAATTAAGTTAACACTGAAATATATCGTGTCTCAGGTATTCCTTATATAGTTGCAGTCATCGTTCCAGATCGCTGCACCAGCCAATCAGATGTTTTAATTGATTTTCTAGGAAACACCGAGAAGGTTTGGAAATCCGAAAACATCCGGACAATCTAAACAGAGATGGAGGATATCACGTCAATCCTATTTGGCATACCGTCCTCCCGGTTTTTTAATTGACCAGCTGATGAATTAAAACATCTGATTGGCTGGTGCAGCGATCTGGAACGATGACTGCAACTATATAAGGAATACCTGAGACACGAGAGCTTCAGTATCGGAGCTCTCAGCCCTGATGATGCAGACTGTAACGTTTGCGAAACGTCGGCACAACGCTGATCCTCAACACGGCCTCCATCCGGAAGCCACATACTCTTCTCATTACATAAAGAGCCGTGAAAGCCTTAAAACTAAAAACTGAAGTATATCATAATCTTTAGATTTATATAGACAAAAACAGTTATAAAGACGGGTCGATTTTTGTTTTTTATCAAAATTGAAAATATTGAAGTACCGTCAAGTTTGCGATATATTTTTAGACTAAGTACCTGATTTTTATTACTCATCATCCGAAAACATTTAAAATTATACCTTTCACCATTTCCCTATTTCAGTTTATTATACGCAAGATTTTCTAAAATTGAATTGGCAAACGTTCATTTTCTCTCTTATACATTTAATTAAAAATCAACTATTAAAATTTCAACTATGAATTATCACTTTTTATTACCTGCGTCAAAATATATGTGTACACATATGCATACACACACACACACACACATATATATACACACCACACACGCCCACATAAGTATATTTTCTCTCTCTCTCAATTTATAGCATTTTACATCATTCGTGTCATTATTTATCGTTCCCATATTTTGGAAATCTCGCTTCGCATTTTTGTCACACGGACACTTATACCGTGTGCACGTGTCCGTGATAATTATTTGGGCTCGCCCGCCTTATGTTCTCTGTGTAAAAAAAACGTATGTCTCAAATTCAACAGAACCCTGCTACCAAACCAGTTAAATAATAAGTCGCGTGAATTTCACGAAATTTCGCTCTGCAAAGGGAGTCCGGTACGCACTGGAAAGCCCGCCCCGTCAAGAATCCCACGTCGTGTTTTACAAATTTAGCTCTGCCGTAATATCGCCGCGCGATGGGAAACGGAGCTTCCCGAAAGAACGGAGAAAAAGAAAATAAAAGCAAGGTACTCAACAATTATTTTCGTTCTATTGATAATTTTACACTCGACGTACGTGCTACATGCTGCTCGAATCCATTTTCGCGGTAAGAAGCTTCATCGCGTAAAAAATTACATTTTTCATATCTCAAAATAACGAATAACAAATTTTCACAACGCAAGATTTTTACGCGCTTGCACATCTGTATTTCTCCATTTTCTCGCTGTCTCGCCCTCTATTACGCGTATAAAATATACATATACATATATTTATTTTCGTATCTTCGACGTTGTGTTAAAGTAGGGTAAGAGCGATCGGATTCTCCCATTTTCGAGTCTCGCAGAGTAGATCATTTATACATCGAAACGATATATATATATATGTGTGTGTGTGTGTGTGGTTGAAATTTTAAAACTTTCGAAGTTACAAGATCCGTCGAAGGAGCAGAATAAAAGGAAAAGAGAGGGGCAATTGATCAAGTCGTGTGTGTGTGTTATAAAGTGAACAATAACTATGTACAATGTACATCGTAATAAGAATTGTGACGCCAAATTAAAAAAAGTATCTGTCTCTTTCTTCCATTTTCTTCGCTAAACCGGCTTCTTTGCAGCGTGAAAATTCTATTATCTTAACATCTAAAGATACAAGATACAATTACGATCGCGTAATAATAATATTCGTAATAATAATAATATTAATATTAATTATAAGGTATCATTATTTTTATACAGCCTAAGACCTAGATAGAGCCTTATTTTTTTCTCTTCGAATTCCTTTTTTTCTCCCCCTTCTTACGATATACAATCCACATGATTCGGTGTTGTCTTTTCAGTAACTGTTGCAAATTCAATTGTCAAGTTGGTCGCGTATCGGACACGCGCCACCGTCGTGTTGCGAATCTCCAATTTTCGCCTCCTGCTGCCCTCCCCCACAAGTCACAGACACGCACGTGCGGATAAACGACGCTGTCCTCACTGTCGCGCGAGACTCGTACGCCAAAACGCCTGCCACTAGAGAATCTCATCGAGTGCATTGATGATAAAATTAAAAAAAAAAAAAAAAAAACCATTGAAAAATCTGCTACGCAGTTTTTTCACGATTGGTTTAACGATCTTTTTGCTTGTTTTTCGAACCTTCGAGACGGCGTAACGAATGTCCAAGCGCTACGTCGTCCGTACAGTTTGTTCTTTTTTTTTCTCGTCCTTAATTTATAAAACACTTGTACATTGTGCGAGCAGCAACGACGAGGCGGAATCCTTATTGTTCCTTTGCGATTCATTGTTGTTTCCCGTTGTTTATTCGTTCGTTCATTCGTGCAACCATTTTTTTCCCCTAGTTCTCGACCGAGCCTCGTCATTTATTGCGTCGTCGTGTCCGAGATGCTCTGACGCCACGTTGCGTGGAAAGGTATCTTGAGAATTTTTACTCGTGTCTTTGGTAATGCCGTTAGAAGAAGTTTTTGAAGTTGCGGCAATGGAAGAATGTCCACCTGGGGATTCGTGAGACTCGGCTGTGGTTTTTCCTCACCTGCAAAATGACCGGCGGAAATTCTTTACTACTGAACGAGCGATATATACTTGTGAAGTTTATATTTTAAACGGGCGTAAGGATTGTCGCGGTATGATTTTACCGTCTTTGGATAAAGGAATGCGAATTAGTCGGGTTCGACTTTGGAAGCTCATTCATGGAGATGAACAAACGGATTGATCTCTATGACCTAATAACTTACTGATGATAAAATTAATTTCATTCGTCCGGCATCAATCATAACGCTTTTGCAAGACTCTCGAAGACGGATATCCACCGGAAATGGTACAATGACAAATGGGTTAAGGAATCAGTGTAAAATTTTCGAAAAATCGATTATTTTTGCTTTATCCGATAGTATAGACGGCTATAAACATGAACCTGGCATCGCCGATTGATCGTAAGTAGACAATTTATATTATAATTCCCGCTCGAAACTTTAAACGCGCTTTTCTCGCAATGTCGTTTTTCCGAAACGGTGTACACTCTCGAAGGAAGAGTTTTCAAGCTATCCGTCTCAAATTTTGACACAACATTCTTCACGCCATTCTTTACCTTGCTATGGAAGTTTGTTTCTTTGAAATCTTTAGACTTTTTTTTTAACGAAAAACGCGAAAAAATAGGCTAAATTCGATACTTTTTTTTTTCAAACCGCCGCTATTTTGTTAATTTTGATTAAAAAAAACTCTATACAAAGATAGCGGCTTTTTTTACTGACTAATAATCTTTTTTACGAATTTTGTTTCTTTTCAGCAGTTAAGAAAAAGAGAAGAAAAAAAAACCGTACAATTTTTTTTTCTGTTCTTCATGAGTGGTTTGATTTTACATGAAATAATAAAACTGTCTACGGTATTTGAAGTATTGAAAAAAATCGCGATAATCAACTATTTTTCGACCTGTTACACTCTGATGATTCCTTAATTTTGAATATGCCAATATCACATACAGTAGAACGTCGGTTATACGAACTAATTGGGACCGGACATCGTTCGGATAATGATAAATTCGAATAATCGAAAATATATTTATATAATATAAATAGTATCGAAAATTCTCTTTATTAATCCAACGACCCTAAATTCTTTATTTGATAGCAATTAACAATGAATGAAGTTTCAATTTTTATACCACCACTATTTATGCAGTTGAATCACAATTGCGGCTTAAAATAATGATGAATTTTTGGCTGTCTCATAGTAGTTGCCCGTTTCTTGGACGCTGAGGCTCGAATTCGTTTCAAGAACAGCAGTTGTGTGAGACTTATTTCTGGTTGTATTTTAAACCATTCCAGAGCGGTTTCTCGTATATACAAACAATGTATATACGATCTCATGTATGAAGTTACATATAGGCAATAATGTATTTTGAAAATATCTCGAAGTGTTAGGAAACAACTTTATTGGAGAGAAAAAAAATACCTTAACTGAGAAACAAAGACCATTATTGAGTTCGGATAAGGCGCCGAAGCGTTCGGATAATCGAGGTTCTACTGTATATGTGATAATTAAGTACGTAATACAAAAAATACATAATGACCAAATTTGTAATAAATATACATGTATACTCATTCTTAACACTAAAACATGATTACATCATACAAACTGCAGTTTTATTGATTATAAAAAAAGTCGATGTAGAACCTCACTCCTTCATTTTATATGGAAATGTATGAAGAAAATGGTTTCGACTTACGTCGCATATTTCGAGAACCAAACATGCCGTAAGTACAAGGACTGTATTATATTGGGTGTTTATGCTCTTAGCCTTCCTTATTCGAGAGCGTTCTTTAGATTTCAATAAAAGTTAGGACGAAGATGTTGCGAAACGTGTCTCCGAGGATTTTCCATCGGAGTACAATCCGCATGCAACGAGAATCGACAAAACAGCAAAGTTTTCGAGCAGCTCGTGGAAACGGAAGCCATTGGGCAAAAGAGAGTCAAAGCGCGCTTACCTTTGGACACGTCGGCTTCTTCTTCAACGTCCTCGATGAGTTTTAAGCACGGCACCGGTTTCAGCACCGGTATCGAATCCCCGGTCACTTGTTTACTCATTTGATTGCATTGATCGACGAAGAGCTCGGTGACCCTAAGCAACTCGAGAGTCACGCCCCAAACGAAGTGCGTCAGATTGTTGGATAATTCGGTAACGCCACCGAGCACCATGTTGTTCGAGGTTGCGGATTGCGATATGTACGTCGGTATTATGAGAAGCCTCTTGATGTTTTTACAATTCGAGAGACACTTGTCGAAGCCATTCTTCACGTCGAAGTTCACGAGTTCGAGTTGATTAAGGGTCGCGAGTTTCGAAACACCCTCGAGAATGTCGAAAGTGCAACAGGTGCCTTGGCCTTTTTCGAGCCTGAGACGCTCCAATTTTTCGAGCTTCAGGAGCACCGAGGTGCCAAATTTGTCCGGGAAATCGGAGCACTCGCCGAGCTCGAGAGTCTCGAGATTTATCAGGGATCCAAGAATCTCGATGCTCTTCTTTCCCAGTTCTTTCACCGACGTGAGACTCTGCAACGAAACGAGAATCTCTTGCACATATGACTCATCCCAATTGCTCCGATTTTTGCTATCTATGCACTTCTTTTTTGTCCTCGATAAAATGATACTTGTTCCCGTTTAAGGGGGGCGATACCTTTGGGCGAGGAAAACATTTGCCGATTTTCATGATTTTTTTTAAAGGAAAGATTTCTTTACCATTTTAGAGACTTATGGTATGTTTTATTACTATTTTTGGTAATTCCTTAGATTAGTGATTTTCCGAAAAATGAGCCTACATTTTTGTTGTTGCTATTTCCTAATTTATTCAGTTATAGATGATGATATTCAGTCGGGGAAAGCTGTTAGCATTTTTTTTATTTACGAGCAAAAAATCGTTATAAATAATTTCGAATGTTTCAAAAACTCCTGTATTACAACCCTCACCCCGGAGGGGGTTGGAGGTGGGGGGTTTTCTAAAAAAAAGCCTTCCTGAACACGATGCTGAAGAGAAATCGCGGCGGTCACCCCCCCCCCCCCCATTAATAGTTATGGGGTTTGTTTAGGTTCCCAAAGAAACCCGAACAAACCGAAAAAAAACCCCATAACTTTTTATGAAAAAGGGGGGGGGGGGGGTGAATTTCTGCCTCCCCCGACTGATATCATAATTTATAACCGAATAAATGAGAAAATAGCAAAAAAAAAATATAATTTTTGGCTCATTTTTCGGAAAAGTCACTTATCTAAAGAATTACCCTACTTTTGGCTGTTACGAAATCTTTTCATTTTTTATATTAATCTTTAAAAATGGCGGAGGTATGACCTTGCGAGTGAGGCTAAAAAACTAATCGACGGATTCGAATGAAATTAAATCTTTCTAACCTCATTGTTTAAAACGTGACCCTGAATGTTTTTGAAAAATAAAAAACAAAGTGTTTTTTTATCGCAAAATGTAGCCATTATTGAGGGAAAATTCAATACTTTTGTTTGCAAAGCGTACTACTTGATCGATTTTCAATATTTCACACTTTTTCTTGGTTCATATTCTACGTATGAGTATTAATGAACGAAACATTTTCGTTGCTTTTTTTCAGATTAATCTCGCCGACCCTATGTGTCACGCCGTCTGACAATATATTCCGCAACCCGTTTAGAAGACCGTGCCATACCTGCGCCATTTTTTAAGATTAATAAAATAAAAAGTACCATGTAAAGTAGTACCATGTCAAAAGTAGTAATAAAACACACTAACTCTCAAAAATGGTGAAGAAATCTTTGCTTAAAAAAAATCATGAAAATCAACAATTTTTTCCTCGCCTACAGTTATCTCCGCTTTAAAGAAGGAACGTTGTGACGATATTTGCGAAAACTTACCAGATGCGTCAATTGCGTGAGCTCTTGGAGCGGCGTCAAGTCACCCTGCATTGACATACCGCTGATCGCTTTGAGCCTGAGCTCCTGGCACGATTTTAAATTTCCGACCGACTCGAGATCCAACGAGTCGCACTTTATCGACATCGCGCTCAAAACTTCGAGCTGGGGGCACCTCTTGATGACCTCCTCGACGACCATCACCGGGCATCGACAGAGCTCGAGTTTCACGAGACTCGTCACGCGTGGAATAACCGTCACGAATTTTCTCCATATACCGTCGGATTCACCCGCGACCAACATCTTGCGAAGATCCAAATGTTGGGTGCCGTGTCTCTTGAGGGAATCGGCGAGACCGTCCCAGTCCGTCACCTGGCTGTTCTTCATTCTCACCGTTTTCCAGAGATTCGGATGCGCCGCGAGATCACGCCACATACGGCAAACTCGCGCCGCCCGCAACAGCTCCTGCACCTTGAGATACTGAAAGATACGCGACAACGCGTTGTATCCGGCGCAAACGGAGACCATAAAGTGCCTCTGGTCGTTTTCGGGGGGAGCGGGCTTTTTTCTGAAAATTTCCAAGAGAAAGAACACACCGTTAGAACGACAAAGGCAAAGTGTCCCGGGACGAATCTTTCGATCTTTATTTGCCCGACGTTTTCGTTAATTACAATTGTGAAAAGAAGTTGTAAAAACAAGAAAAAAAAAAAAAGAAAAACACGGCTCGTAGGATGGGCGTTTGGGAGAACGGGAAGGAGAACGTTTTTTTCCAAGGAAAACGCACTAAAATGTCTGTTTTTTTGTGTTCTGGCTCACACATGCCTTTATATCTGTAAATATAAAAAGTAAAAATGAATTAGATTTTTTGTCGTTTGGTTTTTGTTTCTCGTATCTTTCGTTCTCAATGCGCTCGAGCATCAATGCGATCATCGAAAATCCGTAATTGTAGCTTGAACACGTGTGAGAGGCCTTGAATATATCACGACTCGAGTGAAGCTTCTGAATAAAATCGTTATTGCACATCTCGCTCGAACTACTACAATTAGGGAAAATCGAAACGGCCCGGCACCACTTTATTCATCGTAATTACATTACTCATTCTCACGCTCGAGAATTCATTTTTATGGTTATCTTTAGAGTTTTCGTTTTGCAAACAAAAATTTGCCACACTTCGAAGCTAAGGCAGTGTGCTTCGATCATAAGTAAAAATCAAATTCATTTTTGTTGTTGTATTTTCTCATCTCTGTCGAGCTTTTATATTTTCAAATATAACGAACATTGGTATATATTGCATTTACAATAAGTGAAAAATGAGAATTCTCGATAACAAAAGTAATTTGCCACACATTCTATGCTCGTGGGAACGCAGTTTCACGTTTGTGTAAAAAAACTTTTTTCTCTTGCATTCTTTTGGAAAAAATGCAATTCGACACAGTCGAGCGAAAATCTTGTAAATACAATATGTACAAAGCAACTGCCAAAACCTCAGGAGAGTCACCTCGAATAACGTAATGACCAATTAGGACAGAAAGAAAGAGAAATAAAAAACTGTATTTGAAAATGAACAAACGCAAAATTCAAGTAAACTTACTTTTCGCTTGGCCATGCACTAACGGAGTTTGTCGTTAAATTCTTTGTTTCTATACTAGCGGAGTTAATTGTAGAAATATCGGGTATTAACGTGTCGGAGATCGTGACAACTTGGATTTTTTCTTGCGACGCTGTTGATTCTTCTTGCTCCTGTTCCGTAGTTTCTTCTTCGGCCATTTCCAGCTTATCCTCCGCCATTTCCGTCTTGCTGAGAATAGTAGGCGTTGCCGTTTCCACGCTAAACGGCGAATCGTCGGTCAGTTCGTTGATCAATTGTGTAACGTCTTCTTTGTCGGCTATTTTCTCTTTCTCGTTTCGTTCGCCCTTTTCGGATACGATTATTGTATGAGACGTGGAAGTATCTTGGCTGTCGTTGGAATTTATCTCCGCCGTGATGCTCGACTCGAAATTGCCGGATTCCGGATCTTTTTCCGCGAAATCGTGAATTTTTCCAATCGTCTCAACGATTTCCGTCAAAACTTTCGCCTCCTCGTTCACCGCGTTGTCAATCCGCGTTGCTTTAACGTCGTCGTCGTCGTCATCGTCGTCGTTCGTCGATGTGGACGAGAATCGTGAATTTTGGCCGGGTGTATCGGAGTGCGAGACTTCCGGGAGAGTCGGCGCTTTGTCGCCGATTTTGTCGGGTCTAATCGTTATCGCCGGCTGTACGGCCATCGCGTTGTTCTTCGGTACGACAATGTAACGCTTGCCCGCCATGAGTGCAATATTTTGCGCGGGTCTCGGCCTCGTACCGTCGTGCCCGCGAAGAAATTCATTTCCAGTGTGATGCAACCACGCGTTGTCTTTCCTCTCTGCGGCAAGCGGCTCGGTCGCCGAAGAGGGCAAACACTTTCGTCGTTTTTTCTCGACTTTGCGTTGATCGCTGCACGTACTTTCGTTTTTTGGAATTTGTTGAAGCTTCGGAAGCGTAACTGCACTCGGTTGTGCCGATTTTCCGCTCTGTCCGCTTATCATGCTTATGGGTATTAGAGGTGGTGGTGGTGGTGGGGGTGGCGGTGGTGCACTTTCGGATTGCAGGGACTCGTCGCAGTCCTCGTGACAATTCTGCAAACGACACGGAGTTACGTATTGCGTGGAAAACAAAATGCATATGGCCACTTTAGGTGCCGAATCGATTTAGAGGAAATGGCGAACAAATATTATTTGCAAAATTCAAGACGGTACACTCGTTAAGGTATTTCTTTCGCGGGGGGCCGTATTTTGCGGAAGCATAAGCATATGGAGGCCCTTCTGAAACATTGGTAAAGTACGGTGGCGCTTGATAAGAATAAGCCACAATCAATTATTATACCCAACGATAGACTGGAATAAAAAATTTCGCGCGAATTTAGATTTCGACATCACATTTTTCTAAGTTTTATCCAGTCACATTTTTCTAAGTTTTATCATTAATATTTTCTTGAAACGTTTGGTGGCTCCCTGTTTTTATTACCGTTGCGGAATCTTTAGATTTGTTCTCACGCGGGAGCAGCTTATCAGCTTAACATTCAAGCATCTAGAGCTATTTAGTATACACATCATTAGATAGAAATGTGGCCAGCGTGTCGTCTCCATAAAGCGCCGTATAAATGAGACGATTTTTAGAGCCGTAACTTCTTTTTCAAAAGTTCGGTAACTTGCCTTGAAATATTACTTGAATACTGGAATGTATTTTTACTTGATTATAGACGAAAATCAGTTAATGGTTAAATATTTGAATTCATGAAAGGAATACCTTAAAGCAGGATCGTGGAGCTCATTGAGTATGCACACGATTGTAATATTGAATGAAAAAAGTTCAGTACTTCAAGGGGTTAGGCTACGGTGGAAAGAACGGAGACTCGATCGTCGCTTGAGGTAACTCAAATTGAACATCCCACGTATGGTGTAAGAATCGCAGATTGAAGGTAAACTCATAATTACGACGATAAAACTGCTGGTAAACGTTTAACCGCGTTTTTTCTCGAAACTATGGTTTTCAAAACGGTGTGAACGATTTCTCGAAATCTAATGTACGGATAGACTTGAAATTCGGTACACTTATTCAGTGTAATAGTAGTTTAGTCTTTACCGACGTTTTCCTTCTCAACATTTTTTTTCCATTACTTATTAAGAATAATGTCATTTTTCCTCGAAAAATCGAAAGAAAAATTAAGATTTGTTTTTTTTTTGACGATTGAAACACGAGTTAAAAAAGTTCGGTGAAGTCGTAGCTAATATAATGGACTATTTGAAGAAAAAGTCCTCCTTTTTTTGTTTCAGATTAACCAGGTAGTCAAAATTAAGCATACCGTCGTATCCAAAGGATCTTCACAAGACTGTTCATAACTTCTTTGATTATTAGTATTTATAAATGAAATTTGGTACACAAGTTTGTTAATATACTTTCAGATATATATACTTTCAGAATATACACTTCAGATAATTGCAAAACTTTCGATCACTTTGGATAATTGCAAAATTATATTAGATTAATATAATTATTTATACAGAGCAATATAATATCGTCGTAAAATAATAAATTAAACTATCTATATTATTCTAACATTATGTGGCAATTATCCAGTGATCGGAAGGTTTGCAAATATTTGAAGTGTCCAAAAACTTTTGGCCGGTAGTGTACATACAAATGAATTTCCAAACACGATTTTTGAATCGTCCGATTTATTTCTTCGAAATTAATTTTTTTTTAATAATCCTGATTTTCACGTGGTCACAGTAGCCTTACCCTTTAAAAAGGCATGAGTATAAATCTGTTGGCCATTGAACAGCAATACTTTGCAAAAACTGATAAGTCATCAACGCAGATTTCCGGCCCCAGGTTACAACACTAGAGGGTGAGAGGGGAGAGAGGGACTTTGCGGTTTTCTACTGGCTGCGGAACCGCAACAAAACGCTATTCAAATGACCCTTCATTGGAGAATTTGCATCTTAAAATAATTACCTTGCACACGTATTCGTCGTTGCCGGAAACACCCATTGCTCCAACGCATTCGGGATGATACAAGCACAGGCAGAGCGAACACTGTAAACTCGGTATCAGTCCCATACTTGAGGAGCATCTTATGCTGCACGGTTCCTGAAGTTTCGCCCTGTAAGATGTGCGTCAAGGTAGGGGAGAGAGGATCGAGAGGATAATAAATTGCGCGATGTCAGAGTTCCGTTTCATTTTTTTTCCGTGTAGATTTCGTGGATAACGGGATTTACGTGGGGAAAAAGAAAACAAGATAAAGCAAAACGACGAAATAAACGTGTGTGGGATTGAATTATTGTTCACGGATTTTTCAGTTCAGTAAATTCGGTCGGTACGAATCAGTAACAATTGCATGGAATACGGGGTGAACATTTTTCACCGTCGAATTTCAACAAGGAAAGAAACAAAAGCCAGAGAGTGAGAGAGAGAGAGAGAGAGAAGCTGAAATTGAAGACATTTGGCGAATACTCACTTTGGGACACGTTTTGGCTTCGCGGGTGGTGTTTTTTCAACAATCGGTTGACTCCTCCTCGTTGTCGCCGGGGAACTCCACTGCGGAGGTAACATCGGCGGCTCAGCAACGGGTGGTTTCGGTGGTGATTTCGCTTCTTCTACAAAAAAAAAACGATAATTATGTTACGCCATTTCTTTTCTAATATTTTCTCCATAAAAAAACGGCCTTTCGAGAGCACTGTTGTGTTTTCTCCGTATCTAATGATAATGCATCTTATTCCTGACGTGATCTCTCGAAATAAACCGTGTTATCGGCTAGATAACAAAAACCCGGTGAAGGTTAACATACTTTTCTGTTGTCCTTTTTTGCCTGGAAGCTTAATTTTTAAGCTGGCTGGCGTAGCTTTGGGTGACTTGGCGGCTGTTTTAGCCGGCAACGGTGGTGTCAGCGGTTTCTCGACGATTCTTTTCGCCATTTTCTTCGCCGGAAGGCTTTTCCTTGGCGGTGTTGGTGCCGGTCCCGTCGAATCGCGAACCCTAGCGTCCCTAATTATTTCGTACTCGGGATTGTTTACGCCGAGCGGCTCTTTGAAGAATGTGAAGTTGTCTATCGTCAATTCTTTCGTATTCACTGAAAGAGAAAGAAAAAGCGATTATTACAGGTGAAAGATATTGTATCTCGGTTTGCGAAATTCTTTGCTTTTATATGGATGAAAAAATTGACGATCGATAAGGAGTATAAGATATATTGAAATTTGAGAAATTCGAGTTGGCGACGATCATCTTAAACTCTTTGTACAGTAGACAGTGTTGCATGGTTGTTACGCATTATTGCCTAGGAAATTCTCTGACTTTTTAGGTTTTTTCAGGTCAATTTTTTTGAAAAATCGATATATGAAAATGTTAAATATTGTAATAACTTTTTTTTTAAAAACTGAAAATAGAAAAATAGTTTTTCTTGCTCCCCTAGCCGAAAGTACGCACTTTCCGGCCGCATTTCAGGCCGGGAAGAGCATTTTTCGTGGCCGGCTGACGACCGCTCGCTCTGACAGGGTTTTCGCGGCCGGCGATATTTACATATGCACGTTATTCTTTTATCTTGTGCTCGCTCCTGTCAAAGTCGTGTCGTTTATGTTAGTAATGTTGGTTTTATTTCATCTTGATGTTTTCAATGCCCGCCTCGGTCTTGCAAAAGTCGGGCGGGCATCCCCCCCCTCCTTTCGCTCGCCTCCCTGCGAGAACGACAGCTTCATTGCATTTCACGAGATGGCCGGTTGACAGCCAACAGATGACAGCTGACAGCCAACAGATGACAGCTGACAGCACCAATGACAGCATTAATTGCACGGAATTACATACATTAATTAGACCCGTACTTTCGGCTACGGGATCAAGAAAAATAGTATACAACCCACGGCCCAAATGTTGGATGCCAGAAAATCCAACTTTCGGGCCTAGGGTCGTGATATATTATAAACACTGTGAAGTAAAAAAAAATACATTAAAAGCAAATACGGACCCTGTTCTTTTTTATAAACAAAAAAATTATGTCGGTGTCAATAGATAAAACATAAAAGTAAACACTTATCTACAATAATAATTGTGTAAGGACGAATCGAATGCAAATGTATAGAGCCTTGGAGTAAATTAGTTTTCAATGTTTTCAAAATTTCAGTGTTTGGCACCGACATCATTCTTTTTGTATATAATGAAGAAAAATATAAATATTAAAAGTATACAAGAATATTTTCTATACTTTTTAGTTTTTTTTTTTCAAGTCGGGTTTAATATTTTGTAATTCGTGCAAAAAGTTAATTCTGGAAAAATTCCCTGTTTTGCAGTTTTCCATATGCGTAACAGCTATGTATTGTCGCTCGAAAGCATAAAATGATGAATAAATCGTTTTTAGACTTACAGAATTCCGCTACCTCCCTGAAACTCCTGACTTTCTTGCCCTTCGGTGTGTAATAATAAATATCGGCCATTCTTCTGATACTATGCTGATCGGAACCGGCTCTGAAGACCAATTCTCTCTTCCAGCCGTACTTGAAAGGTTCTCGGTACACGGGATTGCTCATTTCCACAACTTTGGGCTT
The DNA here is from genome assembly GCA_944452715.1 of Ophion slaviceki. Lineage (NCBI taxonomy): Eukaryota > Metazoa > Arthropoda > Insecta > Hymenoptera > Ichneumonidae > Ophion > Ophion slaviceki. Next base: position 9,991,613 of record OX101790.1, read on the forward strand.
CAGTCCTCCAGCGGGACTCATGTTGCGCACGATCCTGCCTATTTTCAGTTTCGGCCCAACTCCCGAAGGGCTGCTATTTGCCGATGAATTGCCAGACTTAACGGACGATTCTTCAGTCTTCAGTGGATCCGTTTCCGAATCCAAGCTGTTCGACACACCCATAGAGTCCGTGTCCGACTCTTTTTCCCTCTTGATTCTGCTAATCAGCTCCTCTTTGCTCTCGTCCAAGTCCATTTCGTCGTCTCTGTCATCCATCATTTTTAGGCTCGCGAGACCCCTTGCCGCGGATCGCCTCAGTCTCTTGGTCTGCGGTGTATCCGTCGATTCGGCTTCGGCTAGTGGAATCGTTAAGAAATCAAGTGACCCCGATGATAAATGTACCATCTAAATAACGCAACACGCGTATGAATAAACAACGCTAAGTGAATATCGTACAACTTTGGGATAAAAATCAACTTTTCAACATCAAAATAGTTACTAATTGCATCACGGAAGACTCGCAAGTGCTTTCGAGGCAAGTTTCGTGAGTACGACGATTGGCCCATTCGTATTTGCTACTCAGAGAACGTGTCCAATACATTGCGATTGGGGATTTTGTACAAAGATGTATAGTAGGGAACTTTTAATCTACGCCGCATTGTCGTTGATGTCGCACCGGTGCTGCTTTATGTAAACAAATGGGCATGTGAATCGCTCTCTTTTCACCGAGTCAGAAAACATATTGATGATACACAGAACTAATAGAACGAGTAATACGCGAGCCTCAGAATGGTATTTACGGACTCACCGATGAGTTTTTGCAAGACGTGGGAACCTGGCTCGGCATTATCGATGACTTTGGTATCGAAACCATTGAACTCGGTGGAATCCTCAGAGCTCAAATCGTCGGGTTCGGATATTTTTCGTTTTTGTCCCCGCGTATGCGACTTTGAGTCGATTTCCGGGCTTCCCGTTGAGTTCGCTTTGAACTTTCGTAACTTTCTCTTCGCCCCGGGCGTTAATTTTTTCTTCGTTGGCTTGACGTCGCCGTTAACCTCTGTGGTTGGCTGTTGTTCCTCCATCTTGATGCTCACCAACATTGCGTTACCATCGGGAATGATGTCGTTCGGCGAGTCCGTCGTCGGCGTTTCAACGTTTTCGAGGTTAGGTTCGTCGCGCGCCACTTCGGCGTTCCCGCCATTCACCTCAATCTTTATCGACTCCATCGTGCTTTTTTTTGAGCCTCGTTTTCGTTCTCTCTCTCTCTCTGTCTCTTGTGCACGCTCCGACTCGTTTCTCCACGCAGCGTTAAAAAGATGCGACCACTTGAGATATCACGATGTTTTCTACGATTCTTTTTTTTTTCAGCGTCCCGGCGTATAGCTATGTATATAGGAGTCCCAAGAGCACCCGCGATTTTTACCACTATTCTGGATTTCCGACTGTGCACAGGGCGGTGCGGAATAAAAGAAAAACACGATCGGATCTTGAGGATTTCGAAAAAATCTGAGGTTATGATAACTCTCGCATCATACAATCGAGTTCATCTATTTTGCCGCCTCGCTTGCCCCCCTTCTCCTCGGCACGGCCGCCACCGCACAGAGCACGCGCGCACTCAATTATATCGTTCACTTCGTCCCCGCGGTCTGCTATTATTTACTCGACGACCACCGCTCCGCGACTCGATGGATACTTGTTAAATGAGGGCATCGTGCTCAACTACGAAATATCACGTTCTACATACCCGTCATGCGAGCCTCGATATTGTAGAATAAGATACAAGAGGGAGAGAGCAGAAATTAACCCACTCGAAACAGTGTGACGCACTAAAAGACGTTAGCGCGCGTAGTGTGTGTGTACATGAATACGTTGACTATGGAGACGCGATCTCACTCTACACCCTATACGTAAACTGTACGAAGCAAAGAGAGAGCGAGGGAGAGGGAGACCTTTGTTAGTGCCCGTCGAGCGACACGAGCGCTAGGTCGCTTCGGTCGCAGCGCGTCCAACACAAAACCGGAAGTAAGAAGGCGCAATCGCAGCTGCGCATGACATTACATTGCTCCCGCCTTTACTGCGTAGCGGCCGGCTTCACCGCACGGCCTTACATGCAGGTCTGGAAACTCTAATGGCCTCTGCACACTGCGCGCGATTTGCGATGAGCGATGAGTGATATCCAATGGGAGCTCAGGTATTCGGGAAACGCCCTAGGAAAGTGAAGCTCCCATTGGATATCGCTCATCGCCCGTCGAGCAGTGTGCAAAGGCCATAATGCTGGCAGCCGCGATTCGATGGATCAGTAAGCGTAGCAAATTTTGGTCCCAGCCAGTGCAGCCACATCGCGCGTAAAAGTTACCCCCTCTCTAGACTCTTACGCGCCCATCACACATCATAGGGCGGTATTCATAGTCAGATCTCAAATGCACTCCAAGATCGTCTTCGCCAAGACGATCTCATTAGACCGCGGCGTTCTTAAGATGCCGTATATTTCATAGTTCCGAAATAAGATGATCTTCGTGAAGACGGCGCTGCTGAAGATGGTCTTATTTGAACGGAAGGCGTCTTGACAAAGCATTTGCTTGAGACCGTGCTTGTTCGGCGTTCGGGTAATATCGGAAATTTACCGTTGTATCGACCAATCATAGATGAGAACGCGGTTTTACGAGCCGCCATACGTGAAATTTGATAAATGTCAAAGTGAATAAGGTCTCAGCAATTGCTTTGTCTATTGTACTCGAATAATTATTTTTGAATAATAACGAAATCGAAATTCAAAATGACCTCGAAAAGCAAGCATTACACCCCGCTTGAACGGAAATTATTGCTGAATTTTATAAGTGAACAGAAAGACATCATAGAAGCCAAGAAAAGTGATGCATCAACGCTAAAAATGAAAAAAGTCGCGTGGGAGAAAATTACAGAAAGATACAACAATTCGAAAGAAGTTGTACACACGGTAAGTGAAATAATCTTTTACTTCATGAATGTTTTATTTTTAAGTCACGACGAACGCAACAAATTTCCTAATTATACTTGAGTTCGAATTTCCTCAGAGAACAATGGACCAATTGAAAAAAATGTGGATCAATCTCAAGCACATCCAACGAGATGCCTTGGCTAAAGAGAAGCAGGCTTGGCAACTGGAGGTGGTCCGCCATTGCCTCCTGCTGAACTCGACCCAGAAGTAGGCATGATCGTTCCTCATTTAATGGATGTGGCACCGACACATTTTTCATCAAATATAGTCATTGAAGATGAAGAGGGTAATTAAGCTTTTTACTCATCCTACATTACTCGTACCTAGATATAATAGATGGTAACAAATGAATAGATCAACGATGTTTCACAATGTTTCCCTAATTAGTTATATAATTTAAATCCACTAATAAAGACGTACAATTTATAAATTATAAAGACATGATATCTGGCAAAGTAACCAAAATGCGATGTATAATATAGTATATATAAAAAGTGCATGGTGTTTTTTAGTTGCAGATTACTTGATCAAAGTTATGAAGCAGCGAAATGATGGAAGTGTAACCGATGAAGAGTATTTAGATGAAGCTTTATTGATGGAAACTCAAGACGATTGCGAAGGCGAGGACGTGCACGCATCTGGATGTTCAAGTGAAATCAATCAAGGTAAAATAAATAAGTGAAATGATTCACTAGTTACGAATGTTAGTACAAAAGTGCAATCATTTTATAATTACATATAAATGGATAATTTGTATTATTCCAGTAATCCCTGCGTACCGTCGAGAGAAGTACGGAGCGGATATTAAACAACATCCAAGAAAGAAGTCTGTGTCTATCGCGTCATCTGCCGACAGAAAAATATCACGAGAGGCCGAAAAACTGCATAGGATTGCGGCGCTCTGTCAGCAAGACCAACTCTTGTTTCAGATAAAACGAAATCATGAAATGAAGGTTGCAAAAATGACAGAACGTCATTTAAGCAGGATACATGAATTGCAAATCGAAAAATATGAATTCGAATTGAGAAAAGCCAAAGCTGAAGCCGAACTAGCAGAATTTTTACTTGCCACAGAAAAAAACGATGTATAGGTTTTGTTTTATCGGGTTTAAGGACAATTCAATTAAGTGTTACTAATAAGTTATTTTATCAATTATAATTCAACTGTAGTAAAGATTTGTTTAGGTTCGTGACTAATGTATAGATATTAATAATATAACCAAAGCATCTACGATATCCTTAATACTTTCGTTGATTTTATTGGGAACTTTATAAAAGTTTGTTACAATATTATAATTTGTTCTGATATACGGTTATAAAATAAATAAATAAATAAATAAATATATATATATATATATATATACACATCAGAACAATATATGTTTTCACACATTATTGGATTGCGTCATAATACCGGATGCAATAACATAATTCATAGCCCAGACAAAATACATTTATTAATTTTGCAATCGTCTGCAAATTATATATTCTTGAAGTTAAAAAATCTATTATACTTGGCATCGCGTAACGCTCGCGAAGAGCGCGAGTGCGAGACAGAGCGCTGAGAAGCAGAAACTGATTTTTCTTCCTGACGCTTCGTATAACGAGAATAATACCATTTAAATCATGCTCTCTAATGGAAGAATTTACCGATCGAACGACTGATCTACACGTTTAACTTCTTTCTTTTATTGAAAGAGCCGCTCGATTAAAGCTTCTCGAATCAGGAAACCCTCTCTAGGCTGCCAATGTGGGGGTTGACCCGGGATTACTTCTTCCTCGTCGATTGGATCTTCTTCCGGAAGAATGTTATCCAGAGTAAGGGATAAATTGTGCAAGACAGCACACGCTACGACTATTGTGGTACTGCATATTAATTTTGTGGCAAGGCCTTTCGATAGGCATGGAAATCTGTGTTTCCATATTCCAAATGTCCTTTCAACGACTTGTCTTGTCCTTTGTTGTACAATGTTGTAGCTATTTGGAATTAAAAAGTTGCAGAATCAATTTTTTTGCATCCATCTTTTAACGATTAAAGTAATCTTTCTCATGTATACCTTCGCTCTGCATCTGTCAGAGGATTTCCCAGGGGTGTAAGCAAAAACGGAAGGCAAGGATATCCAGCATCTCCAACAAGGGCTCCAGTTAGCTGCCCCTCATAATATTTCATATAAAGCCTAGAATTTTGAAAAATTCGGCTGTCGTGCTGGCTTCCGGGCCATTCTGGGACGATATCCAAAAATTCCATGCGCGGACCTACTATAGCCTGTACGATTAGAATTTTAGATGGTTCTTATTCACAAACAGATATAATCGCAATCCTGTGGACTCCATTAGCAATGTGTATAAAATATACCTGGACATTTAACGAAAAATATCCCTTGCGATTTCTGTAGACTTCTTGAATGTTTTCGAATTTTGTATGTGATAAGCGTATGTGAGTGCAGTCGATAGCGCCGTCAATTGTAGGAAGACCGATGCCGTCTCTGTTGGCTCCAAGTGGCCGAAAAAGTTGCCGATTTTCTAATCGAGTTTCTTCTGACATTGGCATTTTGATAACGGTGAACATTTCAGCCGCAAGTAACGTAGAAATCCTAAATATTATCCTGTTGATTGTGACACAGATATCAAATCTGCATTGACGAGCTGCACAGAATAATGTATAATTATAAATTACTTGTTATAACCAGCGAATATAATATTATGAATTATTTTTTGTTAGCACCAAACTAGATGTACAGTTTGCGGAAACAAGACTTACCTGAAAACTTGCCGTAGCGTAGAATCGCAGACAAATTAACAATTGAAATTCTGGTGAAATTGGTAGTCCACGATTATTAACTTTAAGTAAATTATTTCGGATCCTGGGTAATATCCCATGTATGATGCTATGTTTAGAAAACCGAAAACGTCGTTTAAATTCAGTTTCGCCATAGAACTCGAATGGATTCTGGCCGTCTCGTATGTATCGTTTTGGAGTACGCGGGACTTGTTGAATATTTTCTTCTTCAGATGATTCGTCCGAATCCGTATAATCCATGTTATCCGTATTATACAGATTCAGCAAATCGTTGAAATGGGACATTGCAATAATTCGATTGATTGCGTAGTCCAAAATTCCCGATTTACTTATTCACTGCATTTCTAACCTCAATTACCACTTTCACATGTACCACATAACAACTTGTACTCGTTTATTTTATATAATGTCACCACAGTCCAACAATACGAAAACACCGGTTTTGTACATTCCGAATTTCGTTGATTAATTAAGGGCACTTTTTTTGAAAGTCAGTTTGTACATCTGCATACAGCTTTTGATATGCGAGAGATAAATGAGACGCTGCTTAAGACGACTCGAACCACGTCTTGGTCAAGACCATCTTATTTACGGTCTATTTCTCCAAATAAGCATGTCATAATTGACTATGAAACCTTGCACTATTGAGACATTGCTTATTTTGAACAAGACTGGACTATGAAACTTGGAATAAGCAAGAGTTTTATGAGATGATCTTCGTTAAGACTATCTTATTTGTCGCGTCTTATTTACCGACTATGGAACTACAGCGCTATCTTGAGACACGTTCTGAGACCATCTTAGTTGACGATTGTCTTAAGATCTGACTATGAATACCGCCCTATAGAGCGTGTTCCGATATACGCTGTGAATCTGTGCGGCATGACGTCAACTCAGTGTACTGCGGCGCTGTTCCGTTTTTAATTCATACACCGGTGGATACTTTAAAACGGAACACGTTACAGTATACTGGCGTCAAACATTTTTACGCGTAAAATCAGTGGCCACGCCTAATAAAAATCAATCGGAACTCGAAAGAAGTAATTGCAGATACGTTATTCGGAATATAAATTCCATTAATTCGATACCATAATAATGGTAAGCCCTTCGTTTCTGTGGTCATAAGTTTTTGGAGTCCATAACCTCACTAACAATGCATTTTCTTAATTCCTTCCATACTTCATTAATTACGTAGATCATCCCAAAAGTGAGTGTCTGCTTTTTGGAAAAAATAAAGAAACAGGGATACACATTTTTTAAACTCTTTGCCACCACCACGTGCTCTTTTGCACAGTCCAGGTACTAATCACCGTCTTTTCTACCTTGCCGCTGTTCATCGCTTAAAGCCTAAGTAAATTTTCAACTTAGAAAAGACACGAAAAACACTCAAAGCAAAATTTGATAATACACAGAATCACAACAAATTTTCTATTGGAATGCTATCAGCAGATCTCATTGAAGTTAAAAATTAGATGCTCATTGGAATAAGAAACTCAGTGCGACAAAAATATGGCAAAAGTAAAGCCGGCGGTTAACAGTTGATTTGCATAAGTAGACTTGACATGGTATTCAGAGGGTATAAAAAACCTTTTTTTCCAAATAAACAATGCCTTCGATAAAACAGTGACTCCATGGAAAAATTACCATTGTATCAATTTCACGATAAAAAGTTTTTCAGAATTTCTTGCCCATTTTTATATTTTTCCAAGAGGCGCATAACTCCTTTTGGACTGAATCTCGTAGCTTATATGCATTTGATTTTTTTTAATAACATTTTAATTTATAACAAAAGTAAATTGTATTACAGCTCTCGTTTACCATGGAATACTCAGCAATTGCAGTCGTGATTGTCGGAGCAGTTCAAGATGCAGTTGCATCATCGGATGATGATTTTAGTGAAGATGAAGACCTCATTTACTGTTTTGGAAATTGGAGAGAACAAACAAAAATTGCAAGAATCGAAGGTTATGTTGAGACGACGGTGCTTCGAATGACAGATGACACATTTCGCAGTCATTTCCGGTCATACTTTTTAGGATTGTGAAGATGATGTTTTCTCACCTAACGGATAAAATTGTTGGCTGCATTTTTTCCTAGTTCATTATTTATTCTCCAAAATTGCAGGATAAGACGAGATACTTTGGAATATCTTATTAATTTACTCGGAGCTGATTTGGCGAAGCAATCCGACCGGTATGGTAGGCATCCAATTCCAGTGGAAAAACAACTGCTTCTAGTTTTGTGGACGATGTCAACACCAGATTCTTATAGGTATTAAACAAGCTCACTTATATTTACTATCAAACCGTTCATCTAAGCGATATCATTAAAAAAGTATATTATACAGTGAAAAGAATTATATTATTTACATTTCTAGATCGGTCTGTGATCGCTTCAACGTTGGCAAAGCAACAGCATGGAGAACTGTGTGGAAGTTCGTAAAAGCGATATATAAATATCTGCCTATGTTTATCAGATGGCCCACGCATGAGGAAGCGGAAAAAACGTGGACATACGTGTATAGAAAACACGGATTTCCGAAGGTTTTGGGAGCGGTTGATGGCACCCATATTCGAATTGCTGAACCAAAAAATAATTCCAATAGCTACGTTAATCGTAAAGGCTTTCATTCGATACAAACGCAGGTATTAATAATTTAAAAAGAGAAGTATATGATTTAATTTATAATATATGTTTGTTGCACGTAATTAATGATTGTATTCTTATGTTTTAGCTTGTTTGTGATCATAAACTGAAGTTCATTCACGTATACGCTGGTGAAGTAGGATCAGTTCACGACGCCCGTGTTTTTCGACTATCGGGCTTACAGAGTTATTGTACACCTGAACATTTTCCTAAAGATAGCCATCTGTTGGGTGATAAAGCATATAGCATTCAACCGTGTATTATTGTACCATTTCGTAATAATGGTAATTTGGATGATGCTTCAATATTGTATAATAATGTACATTCCGCTGCACGGTTAATGGTACAAAGATCGATCGGATTGCTGAAGGGACGATTTCGTAGTCTGTTAGATAAGCTTCCGTTCAAAAGAACCGATATGATTCCGTTTTACATTGTGGCTTGTTGTATACTGCACAATATTTGTATATTAAGGGATGACTTAATTGATATTCCAATTCTAATAAACGATAACGTTCCAGCTGAAGCAGCTCTTGGAGGAGATGACAGTGCTACGAAATTGGCCGGAAAAAATAAAAGAAATCGATTAAGAGAAATTATAAATAATCCTTAAAATTCTTACCCTGCAATCACTTCCTCTTTTCATAGGAAGCACCTCAAATTTAACTCCGATGTTCAAGGAATAATATTTAATCGCTCATGGAGTTTGTTTGGGTTTGTTTGGTAACGTAAAATATTTTGGATCAAAGTTGGCAGTGTTTGTACATATCTTGCGAAACCATTGCCAAATATTTTATTTGGCAATGGTTTCCAAATTTATTATTACCTCAGTACAGTTTTCACAATTTCTTGAAAAATTAGTTATATTTTGATTTGTATAAATAAAATGCATATACCCCAAATTCTTTTCTGTTTAATTTATGCGTGAGGTGTTTCACGCAGTTATGATGTGAACATGTATCTGTATGTAATGAATTAAAATGTACCGGCGTACGCAAAATTTTCGGTTGGAATTCTGTTATTCTTTGGCAAGTCATATGTATAGCGCGGCTGCGGCAAGCGTTATTTTTCGCGGATATTGTTGCGCGGTAAGTACGTTAAGGCGGGATATACATTTGCAACGATCAAAAAATGTTTTTTTTTCTTTAATCGATAGAACTATATATGTCGAATATTTTCCCAAAGTTTCAAAGCGAAATTCGAAAAAACTTCAAACGTTACAGCCCGTCAACGCTGTGCCTCACCGCTCGGATTCGGAGCGGGCGTGAACTTCAAACGCGTTTTTCTCATAACTGTATTATCGAAATTGGCGTGCAGGATTACTCAAAAACTATTAAGCCGATTGAGTTGAAACGTGATCGAAATATTCACAAAATTGGTACCTTTAACTTGACGAAAATCGTTTTTGAAAAATTGAAAAAAAAAACTACTTTTTTAATCCACATTTTACAGAAATGTTGCGTGAAATGTTGATTTTTGTTTGTAAATGCGTGCCATTTTCTTAAATTTGCATTTTCTTTATTTTAATTACCGTCACATGGAAACTATACATGTTCTAACTGAAAAAATGTTTGAACTTTTTTGCAAACCAAAGTCTACAGGAAGCTAGACTGCACGCCAATTCGCAACTCCCGCGGCGACCTTGCTATAATGCTCTGCCACAGCTCCGTCATTTTGATGATGAATTAATTTAAAAAAATTGTTTTCTATACTTAAATATACTATTAAACTATACCTAAAGTTTGATAATTGTAGAATAATTATTTCTTAGTTTAAAAATCTCAATATTGCCTATTTTTTCCCTGTCTTAATGTATATCCCGCCTTAAGTATTAAGCCGTCCATTAAAAAAATTTGGTTATACTCTGTTTTTTAGTTAACGAAATATTTTATTTTTTGGTTTTTTCATACGATAGTTATAATCGTAGAGTAACATTACTGTCCAACCATAAAACTTATCTCATATATCAATATAACTGTAGGGCTAATATTGCTATCATCTGAATGTTTTAAGTAAGAATTAATACATGTACTAATAACTTATAGTACTCTCTTAAAAATATACTATATTTATTACAATAACATCTTTTATACTTTTATTTTGACAGGGCCCTTTTTGCACATTTTTAATTGAAGGTTTTTACTTTCAATCGCGAGGTTTTGAAGGCACGCAGACTTATCGTTTTTTTGTACTTAGGCTTTGGCAGTTGTATGTATGTAGGTAGTAAAATAATATATCTTGTACGATTGACTCAAATTTGTCAAGTTTCAGGTGTACGGTGCGCTACTAATTGAGCAACGACGTCTGTTAATTTGTTTATAGCAGCCAACCGTTCCTGATGTTCTTTTTCACGCGCCTCATCCCTCGTTTTCCTGTTTTTTATCAGTGTTTCACAAAAGTCTTTCAGTGTTTTTTGGCGCTTTGGTGGTGGCTCGTCGATGTTGGATTCTAAAATAACAAAAAGAAACTGTCATAATACTAGAAAAACAAAAATTGAAAGAACAAAAAGGATCACAAGACATTGAAAGTAATAATAAAATACCACATCAGTTCAACATTTGATCGGTGTAAAATTAAAAGTTAAGCATTCCAGTAAATTCTGAAGTATTCAAAAATCGCAACGCACCATTTTTTTCATTTGCGGTTTGTTCGTCCTTAGCTTGATCGCTCGATGATGGTGACAATGATGAAATTCTCATTGGCTCGTTCAAATTCGTTGATTCGGTTGTCCCACTAACTTTTTCAATTTTGTCAAATACTGTTTGTCCTGCCCATAATAATAAACTTTGAATGAAAAGCGACGAATTTCGTGTTGTCTTATATTATAACAGTGAGGAAATACCGGTGCTTTTCTTTTATGTATATTGTTGGCCATAGCCGTTAGTTTTTTACTAAATTATTATACAAATTATGAGTGAATCAAATTGATTGACATACCAGAGTTTATCATTTCTTGCAGCAAACGAGTTGCGAACACAATATCTGCCATCGAATAATTATTTTTCAAATATTAGGTTAGTTATGAATTCTTGTTTATATATTTAAGAGTTTACCTTTCTGTGCTCTCTCCGCTATTTCAGGTGATACTTTTAGCATGTATAGCTTGTTCGACGTACTGTCGATTAAATTTAATGACTGTAAAGTGTCCATGGTGCGATTTATCGTTTACCAGATTTGCCGTCTTTGTTGTACTGTGAGTGCCTTATCTTCCGGAGGACCAGCGCTTGCAGTACAAAGATAGAGGCTATCAATGACGTCATGATTGTCCCTAGGGCACTGTGACAGAGGACTGGAGGCCTATATAGGAACGCATCTGCAGGTACTGCCACCACTGGTCAATAGCGGCAGCGTATATCGGAGCACGCAAGGAGTTGTGCACAACCAAGGAGACTAGAGAGAAGGAGTCGACATTCCCGCCTCAAACAAGTCTTTCAATCGGTCGCAGAGGTGTAATGCTCAGTTCCGCCGCAGGCGTCGCTAGTGTTCCCCAGAGCCCATAATATATAGTAATACATAACTGCATAAGGTGAAACTGACCGTGTTATGGCGGCAAAATTGTTTGCGCCTGTGAAACACAAACATATCTGTCGTATACACCAGCACAGCAGCTATCGAACTATACGTATAATAATGGAGATGACGCCTCGCGAGTCAATGTGATCAAGGGAAAAAGTAAACACTCTAAGTAGGAATTATAAATCAAATTTCGACTATTGATGGCAGTAAATTAAAAAATATATTTTTCCATGTTATTTCCGTTCGAGTTCTTTTGGGATCGGACGAGTTCGTTGATTGGTTGAAACTGCTTCAATTCGCTCGTAAAACCAGATACCTGTACGGATGCAAAATAAAAAAATAAAAATTACCGAAGCTCGAACTCAGGACCTTCAATACAGTAATCTAGCGTTCTACCAACTTCGCCACACAATCATTTGCCAATAAATATAATCTTCTCATATTTAAGTGATCGCCGCGCTTGGGGTTCAATTAGGCTTGACGGCTTGTTCGGTTGGTTCATCGCTTAATTTAATTCATATTTAGCGTCATTTTTAAATGTAACTAGCAAATAATGAGTTTTCATGGGTATACATATAATAAGCACGTGTTGAAAAGACAACCCCAGCATGTAGAGCCAACGTTTCCGCATTTGCCCGGTTTCTTGCATGTACATGTTATTATAATTATTTATTTAATTATTTATTTTTTTCAATTTTTTAATATTAGACTTTATTGCTCCGGGCAACACACTTCCTCAGTTTGCATTGGGAAACATTCACCTACCCCCGGGGATTAGGCTCGGTCTTAATCTAGACCGGAACAATAACGCTGGGCGACACTCGAGGGTTCCGACACCACCTCGACTGCCGCCAGGTCGAAAAAACGCGCGAAAAGTCCAATGAGTCGCTCTGCGATAGCCGCTCCCTCAAGCCAGAGGATTAGCGGCTACCGCAGTCCACAATCGTGTTGCCTCAGTAAACGGAGGGACCCAAGTATGACCGCCTTCTGCATCCGACCCGCTAGCAACCGGACACCGGGATTGCAAACCGGTATGCCAGCGAGGCCCGATACAAAAGACTCCTTCATCCCCCCTAGCGCGCCGGTGATGAGGACAACGAGAGTTACCCTGAATCCTCGGTGCAAACGACGTAGCTCGGCCAGGAGAGGCTGATACTTGAGCCGTTTCTCCTCTTGCTTTCGCGACACGTTCACTTCGGCCGGAGCCGAGAACTCAATGACGTATATCGTCTTGTCGTCGAAATCGAAGAGGACAACATCAGTCTTAGTCGCTTGTAGCGGCCCGATGGTCGCGAATGAGAAGTTCCAATAAATCTTGCACCTCTCGCCCACGACAACGGACTCAATATCTCCTGGTAAATTTATTTATTTATTTTTTTTTATATTAGACTTTATTTCTCCGGGCAACACACTTCCTCAGTTTGCACTGGGAAACATTCACCTACCCCCGGGGGTTAGGCTCGGTCTTAATCTAGACCGGAACAATAACGCTGGGCGACACTCGAGGATTCCGACACCACCTTGACTGCCGCCCAGTCAAAAAAACCCGCGAAAAGTCCAATGAATCGCTCTGCGATAGCCGCTCCCTCAAGCCAGAGGGTTAGCGGCTACCGCAGTCCACAATCGTGTTGCCGGAGTAAACGGAGGGACCCAAGTATGACCGCCTTCTGCATCCGACCTGCTAGCAACCGGACACCGGGTTTGCAAACCGGTATGCCAGCGAGGCCCGATACAAAAGACTGCTTAATCCCCCCTAGCGCGCCGATGATGAGGACAACGAGAGTTACCCTGAATCCTCGGTGCAAACGACGTAGCTCGGCCAGGAGAGGCTGATACTTGAGCCGTTTCTCCTCTTCCTTTCGCGACACGTTCACTTCGGCCGGAGCCGAGAACTCAATGACGTATATCGTCTTGTCGTCGAAATCGAAGAGGACAACATCAGGCTTAGTCGCTTGTAACGGCCCGATGGTCGCGAATGAGAAGTTCCAATAAATCTTGCACCTCTCACCCACGACAACGGACTCAATATCTCCTGGTAAATAAGGCGGCACGGGCTCCCGGTCTATCCCATAAGAGTGCCGTAGATGGTAGTACAACACTCTTAGGGCCGCGTTATGGCGATGGATATAGCCGGAGACTGCATATACTGGGCAAGCCGACAGTAGATGCATTAGTGTCTCCGGCGATTGTTTGCATGCACGACACAAAGTGGTCGGCAGAGGCTGACCCAAAACGCGGCTGCGATAGACCAGGGTGTTGATGACTCCGTCTTGGCAGGCGCAGATAAACCCTTCGGTCTCGGACATCAGTCCAGCTGACCGCAAGAAGGAAAAGGTCAGCTGGGTGGACAGCCCCTGTTCCTCGATGTGGTGAAAAAACACACCGTGCATGGGTCTGTCCACGTGCTGCCGAGTCAGGACAGTCTGCTCGGTAGCCCTGATTGCCCGCCGACGTCGGGACTTGGGCAACCGAGCGACGGAGTCTATTGGCAAGGCGCCACGCCGGCGCCGGCGGAACTCCAAGCCGAGGGTCTCTGCCGCACGATCTGCCGCCTTATAAAGAAAAGCACCCGCCCCATGAAGCTCATGCTGGTGCACTATCTCCAGGAGCGGGTCCGAGCTTGTTATCACGTCGCTTGCTATTCCGAGGACCATGCGGTCATGAAGACACTCCAATCCCAAGAGCCCACGCCCGCCGCTCTGACGCAGCATATAAAGGCGCGGGGTGGAAGATCGAGGGTGCAGACTCCGTTGGATGTTCATTATTTTGCGTGTGCCGATGTCCAGCTGTTTAAGCTCGTCTCTGCGCCATTTGACGATGCCAAAGGAGTAGAGCAGGACCGGGACAGCGAGCATATTGGTGGCAGTGATCTTATTTTTCCCAAACAGATCTGATTTCCAGATCCGTCTGAGACGCCGCCTACATTCGCTGCGGAGGGCCCCCTTGACACCCTCAGCGTCTTGAAGAGAGCGCTGATCGATGCCAAGGTACCGATAAGACCCCCCGGCGTCCAGGTGTTTGAAGACGCTCCCGTCCACCAGCCGAACATCAGCCGCGACACCCTCTGCTCTCCCTCTCCTGAGATGAAGAACAGCGCATTTGTCCAATCCGAAGTCCATTCCCGCCGCCCGCGTGTACGTCGCTACGATGTTCAAGAGGAGCTTAAGCCCCGCCTCCCCGGGAGCGTATAGCTTGAGGTCATCCATTTAAAATAAATGGGTGATCCCTCGCCCACGCTCCCCGGGGGGCCCCGCTTCGTACCCGTGTGCAGCCCGCAAGGCGATTGATAAGGGTAATAGCGAGATGCAAAACAGGAGGGGGCTGAGAGAATCTCCCTGGATAATCCCCCTCCTCTACCCCGCCACTCCGGTCGACACGTTGCCTTCACTAGTCTTAACTGTGAAGCGTGTCTTCCAGAGCGGCATGAGCTGATTAATGCATCTCACTATGCAAGGACTCACCGAAAGGCGTTCGAGTAGGTGTATAATCAGTTTGTGACTGACAGTGTCGAACGCCTTACGGTAGTCTATCCAAGCGACCGAGAGGTTACGCTTGTGCTGGACCGCGTCTTGCGTAATGCAACGGTCCGCCAGCAGGTTCTCCTTACAACCTCCCAGTCCTCTCTTGAATCCCCTTTGTTCGTATATCTCACGCCATGCAGGCTCGATCTCGTGCAGAACACGCTCATAAAGAATCTTTGTGAAGATCTTACAGAGCGCATTCAGACACGTTATCGGGCGGTAGTTCTCCGGATGCGACAAATCCCCTTTTTTGGGGAGTAGCACCGTCCTTCCCTCTGTTAGCCACGCAGGGATGGGCACCGTCCCATCGATGAACGACGAGAAGATGCGAGCCAGATGGGTATGGGTGCACGTGAATTTCTTCCACCAGAAGATGTTAATCCCATCTGGTCCGGGAGCGGCGTGGTTCCTCATGCTACTCACCGCCTTCTCCACCTCACCCCGCGTGACTGGAAGACAGTCGCCACGCTGACTCGGCTGTTGCCGGCAAAACGCTTCGAACCGCCCCAGAGCTGGAGTGCTTTCATCAAAATGACCCTCCCTGCTATACAGTTCTCCCCAAAACCGCTCCACCTGAACAGCTGTTGGCGCTGTGTCGGGGGCAGGCGTAGGTGGTTGGAACCAGCGGCCTGGGTCAGAACGGAAGAGGGCGTTGTCTAACGCCCGACCCAGCCGCCTCTCTAGGGATTGCTTCGCAACCCCCAGGTTCCGCACCTTCTCCACGTAGCGTTCCTTCACAATAAGAAGGTTAGCTTTGTTCAGTGTGTGGTGACGGCATTTCAGTTCCGAGCTGATTTTTCGGATTTTAGGGGTAAACGCTCTCCCCGCCGTAATGAAGTCTAACACACACTGAACACGGGATGCCTGCTTCCGCGCTTCATTGATCTTATTCTGGAGCTGTGCAACGCGCCGCCGAGTCTTAACCACGAACGCCGCCTTATCATTGCGTGTCCGAGGTTTCGCCTCAACAGCCGCGTGATACACAGCCCAGTTCAAGCTGAGGAGATCAGCAGTCTCAGGGATTGCCGCCGCAAGGGACTCATTTGCCGCTTCTAGGCAACCAGGCTGAAGAGAAAATTTCCCAGTGATTCTCTCCCTCCTTGTTTCCCAGTCCTCTGTCAAATCGACGTGCCAACGGGGGGGTTCCGACTGCCGGGGGGATCGATCTTGAGGCCGTCCGGCAGAGCTCCGCACTGAACGCGCGGAAGAGCGCCTGCCGGACAGCTCTGGTGGTAGTAACAAGAGATCGTAGCCTTGTCGTCGCAAACGGGCGGCCTGGTCTAGCAGATGTTGTTGCGAGAGGTATGCAAGCTCTGGGTGCACTTGGCTCCACAGGGCCTGCAACCTCGCCATGTAGCCCCTTCGCGACGGCAAGCTATCCCTGCAGCAGCGGATGAGGTCCTCCTTGAGTTCCTCCGTCCACTCTAGGCGCCGATTTCGAGCCGTGGTCGTTGCCGTGGATCCAATACGGGTGCCCCTCTCAACTGATCCTTGGTCCCCATCCGAGAGGGACCGGTTGTGGGGGGCCTGACTAGGCCTAGTTGGAACCTAGTTTTCGGCGTGCTAGGTGGTTAGCCTGGCACGTCGGTGGCTATTGCGAAGGAGTTGTGCTCCCCCGGGCGATGGGCACGCCAGCTTCCCTACGCCAGTTAAGCGTAGGGAAGCTGGCGTGTAATAATAATAATAATAATAATAATAATAATAATAATAATAATAATAAGGCCCTCTTCGCCCTCTTCCGTTCTGACCCAGGCCGCTGGTTCCAACCACCTACGCCTGCCCCCGACACAGCGCCAACAGCTGTTCAGGTGGAGCGGTTTTGGGGAGAACTGTATAGCAGGGAGGGTCATTTTGATGAAAGCACTCCAGCTCTGGGGCGGTTCGACGCGTTTTGCCGGCAACAGCCGAGTCAGCGTGGCGACTGTCTTCCAGTCACGCGGGGAGAGGTGGAGAAGGCGGTGAGTAGCATGAGGAACCACGCCGCTCCCGGACCAGATGGGATTAACATCTTCTGGTGGAAGAAATTCACGTGCACCCATATCCATCTGGCCCGCATCTTCTCGTCGTTCATCGATGGGACGGTGCCCATCCCTGCGTGGCTGACAGAGGGAAGGACGGTGCTACTCCCCAAAAAAGGGGATTTGTCGCATCCGGAGAACTACCGCCCGATAACGTGTCTGAATGCGCTCTGTAAGATCTTCACAAAGATTCTTTATGAGCGTGTTCTGCACGAGATCGAGCCTGCATGGCGGGAGATATACGAACAAAGGGGATCCAAGAGAGGACTGGGAGGTTGTAAGGAGAACCTGCTGGCGGACCGCTGCATTACGCAAGACGCGGTCCAGCACAAGCGTAACCTCTCAGTCGCTTGGATAGACTACCGTAAGGCGTTCGACACTGTCAGTCACAAACTGATTATACACCTACTCGAACGCCTTTCGGTGAGTCCTTACATAGTGAGATGCATTAAGCAGCTCATGCCGCTCTGGAAGACACGCTTCACAGTTAAGACTAGTGAAGGCAACGTGTCGACCGGAGTGGCGGGGTATAGGAGGGGGATTATCCAGGGAGATTCTCTCAGCCCCCTCCTGTTTTGCATCTCGCTATTACCCTTATCAATCGCCTTGCGGGCTGCACGCGGGTACGAAGCGGGGCCCCCCGGGGAGCGTGGGCGAGGGATCACCCATTTATTTTATATGGATGACCTCAAGCTATACGCTCCCGGGGAGGCGGGGCTTAAGCTCCTCTTGAACATCGTAGCGACGTACACGCGGGCGGCGGGAATGGATTTCGGATTGGACAAATGCGCTGTTCTTCATCTCAGGAGAGGGAGAGCAGAGGGTGTCGCGGCTGATGTCCGGCTGGTGGACGGGAGCGTCTTCAAACACCTGGACGCCGGGGGGTCTTATCGGTACCTTGGCATCGATCAGCGCTCTCTTCAAGACGCTGAGGGTGTCAAGGGGGCCCTCCGCAGCGAGTACAGGCGGCGTCTCAGACGGATCTGGAAATCAGATCTGTCTGGGAAAAATAAGATCACTGCCACCAATATGCTCGCTGTCCCGGTCCTGCTCTACTCCTTTGGCGTCGTCAAATGGCGCAGAGACGAGCTTAAACAGCTGGACATCGGCACACGCAAAATAATGAACATCCAACGGAGTCTGCACCCTCGATCTTCCACCCCGCGCCTTTATATGCTGCGTCAGAGCGGCGGGCGTGGGCTCTTGGGATTGGAGTGTCTTCATGACCGCATGGTCCTCGGAATAGCAAGCGATGTGATAACAAGCTCGGACCCGCTCCTGGAGATTGTGCACCAGCATGAGCTTCATGGGGCGGGTGCTTTTCTTTATAAGGCGGCAGATCGTGCGGCAGAGACCCTCGGCTTGGAGTTCCGCCGGCGCCGGCGTGGCGCCTTGCCAATAGACTCCGTCGCTCGGTTGCCCAAGTCCCGACGTCGGCGGGCAATCAGGGCTGCCGAGCAGACTGTCCTGACTCGGCAGCACGTGGACAGACCCATGCACGGTGTGTTTTTTCACCACATCGAGGAACAGGGGCTGTCCACCCAGCTGACCTTTTCCTTCTTGCGGTCAGCTGGACTGATGTCCGAGACCGAAGGGTTTATCTGCGCCTGCCAAGACGGAGTCATCAACACCCTGGTCTATCGCAGCCGCGTTTTGGGTCAGCCTCTGCCGACCACTTTGTGTCGTGCATGCAAACAATCGCCGGAGACACTAATGCATCTACTGTCGGCTTGCCCAGTATATGCAGTCTCCGGCTATATCCATCGCCATAACGCGGCCCTAAGAGTGTTGTACTACCATCTACGGCACTCTTATGGGATAGACCGGGAGCCCGTGCCGCCTTATTTACCAGGAGATATTGAGTCCGTTGTCGTGGGCGAGAGGTGCAAGATTTATTGGAACTTCTCATTCGCGACCATCGGGCCGCTACAAGCGACTAAGCCTGATGTTGTCCTCTTCGATTTCGACGACAAGACGATATACGTCATTGAGTTCTCGGCTCCGGCCGAAGTGAACGTGTCGCGAAAGGAAGAGGAGAAACGGCTCAAGTATCAGCCTCTCCTGGCCGAGCTACGTCGTTTGCACCGAGGATTCAGGGTAACTCTCGTTGTCCTCATCATCGGCGCGCTAGGGGGGATGAAGGAGTCATTTGTATCGGGCCTCGCTGGCATACCGGTTTGCAAACCCGGTGTCCGGTTGCTAGCAGGTCGGATGCAGAAGGCGGTCATACTTGGGTCCCTCCGTTTACTCAGGCAACACGATTGTGGACTGCGGTAGCCGCTAACCCTCTGGCTTGAGGGAGCGGCTATCGCAGAGCGATTCATTGGACTTTTCGCGCGTTTTTTTGACTGGGCGGCAGTCGAGGTGGTGTCGGAACCCTCGAGTGTCGCCCAGCGTTATTGTTCCGGTCTAGATTAAGACCGAGCCTAACCCCCGGGGGTAGGTGAATGTTTCCCAGTGCAAACTGAGGAAGTGTGTTGCCCGGAGCAATAAACTCTAATATTAAAAAATAATAATATAAGGCGTAGGGAATAATAATATAAGGCGTAGGGAAGCTGGCGTGCCCATCGCCCGGGGGAGCACAACTCCCTCGCAATAGCCACCGACGTGCCAGGCCAACCACCTGGCACGCCGAAAACTAGGTTCGAACACCACCTAGTCAGGCCCCCCACAACCGGTCCCTCTCGGATGGGGACCAAGGATCAGTTGGGAGGGGCACCCGGATAGGATCCACGGCAACGACTACGGCTCGAAATCGGCGCCTAGAGTGGACGGAGGAACTCAAGGAGGACCTCATCCGCTGCTGGAGGGATAGCCTGCCGTCGCGAAGGGGCTACATGGCGAGGTTGCAAGCCCTGTGGAGCCAAGTGCACCCAGAGCTTGCATACCTCTCGCAACAACATCTGCGAGACCAGGCCGCCCGTTTACGACGACAAGGCTACGATCTCTTATTACTACCACCAGAGCTGTCCGGCAGGCGCTCTTCCGCGCGTTCAGTGCGGAGCTCTGCCGGACGGCCTCAAGATCGGTCCCCCCGGCAGTCGGATCCCCCCCGTTGGCGCGTCGATTTGACAGAGGACTGGGAAACAAGGAGGGAGAGAATCACTGGGAAATTTTCTCTTCAGCCTGGTTGCCTAGAAGCGGCAAATGAGTCCCTTGCGGCAGCAATCCCTGAGACTGCTGATCTCCTCAGCTTGAACTGGGCTGTGTATCACGCGGCTGTTGAGGCGAAACCTCGGACACGCAATGATAAGGCGGCGTTCGTGGTTAAGACTCGGCGGCGCGTTGCACAGCTCCAGAATAAGATCAATGAAGCGCGGAAGCAGGCATCCCGTGTTCAGTGTGTGTTAGACTTCATTACGGCGGGGAGGGCGTTTACCCCTAAAATCCGAAAAATCAGCTCGGAACTGAAATGCCGTCACCACACATTGAACAAAGCTATCCTTCTTATTGTGAAGGAACGCTACGTGGAGAAGGTGCGGAACCTGGGGGTTGCGAAGCAATCCCTAGAGAGGCGGCTGGGTCGGGCGTTAGACAACGCCCTCTTTCGTTCTAACCCAGGCCGCTGGTTCCAACCACCTACGCCTGCCCCCGACACAGCGCCAACAGCTGTTCAGGTGGAGCGGTTTTGGGGAGAACTGTATAGCAGGGAGGGTCATTTTGATGAAAGCACTCCAGCTCTGGGGCGGTTCGACGCGTTTTGCCGGCAACAGCCGAGTCAGCGTGGCGACTGTCTTCCAGTCACGCGGGGAGAGGTGGAGAAGGCGGTAAGTAGCATGAGGAACCACGCCGCTCCCGGACCAGATGGGATTAACATCTTCTGGTGGAAGAAATTCACGTGCACCCATATCCATCTGGCCCGCATCTTCTCGTCGTTCATCGATGGGACGGTGCCCATCCCTGCGTGGCTGACAGAGGGAAGGACGGTGCTACTCCCCAAAAAAGGGGATTTGTCGCATCCGGAGAACTACCGCCCGATAACGTGTCTGAATGCGCTCTGTAAGATCTTCACAAAGATTCTTTATGAGCGTGTTCTGCACGAGATCGAGCCTGCATGGCGGGAGATATACGAACAAAGGGGATCCAAGAGAGGACTGGGAGGTTGTAAGGAGAACCTGCTGGCGGACCGCTGCATTACGCAAGACGCGGTCCAGCACAAGCGTAACCTCTCAGTCGCTTGGATAGACTACCGTAAGGCGTTCGACACTGTCAGTCACAAACTGATTATACACCTACTCGAACGCCTTTCGGTGAGTCCTTACATAGTGAGATGCATTAAGCAGCTCATGCCGCTCTGGAAGACACGCTTCACAGTTAAGACTAGTGAAGGCAACGTGTCGACCGGAGTGGCGGGGTATAGGAGGGGGATTATCCAGGGAGATTCTCTCAGCCCCCTCCTGTTTTGCATCTCGCTATTACCCTTATCAATCGCCTTGCGGGCTGCACGCGGGTACGAAGCGGGGCCCCCCGGGGAGCGTGGGCGAGGGATCACCCATTTATTTTATATGGATGACCTCAAGCTATACGCTCCCGGGGAGGCGGGGCTTAAGCTCCTCTTGAACATCGTAGCGACGTACACGCGGGCGGCGGGAATGGATTTCGGATTGGACAAATGCGCTGTTCTTCATCTCAGGAGAGGGAGAGCAGAGGGTGTCGCGGCTGATGTCCGGCTGGTGGACGGGAGCGTCTTCAAACACCTGGACGCCGGGGGGTCTTATCGGTACCTTGGCATCGATCAGCGCTCTCTTCAAGACGCTGAGGGTGTCAAGGGGGCCCTCCGCAGCGAGTACAGGCGGCGTCTCAGACGGATCTGGAAATCAGATCTGTCTGGGAAAAATAAGATCACTGCCACCAATATGCTCGCTGTCCCGGTCCTGCTCTACTCCTTTGGCGTCGTCAAATGGCGCAGAGACGAGCTTAAACAGCTGGACATCGGCACACGCAAAATAATGAACATCCAACGGAGTCTGCACCCTCGATCTTCCACCCCGCGCCTTTATATGCTGCGTCAGAGCGGCGGGCGTGGGCTCTTGGGATTGGAGTGTCTTCATGACCGCATGGTCCTCGGAATAGCAAGCGATGTGATAACAAGCTCGGACCCGCTCCTGGAGATTGTGCACCAGCATGAGCTTCATGGGGCGGGTGCTTTTCTTTATAAGGCGGCAGACCGTGCGGCAGAGATCCTCGGCTTGGAGTTCCGCCGGCGCCGGCGTGGCGCCTTGCCAATAGACTCCGTCGCTCGGTTGCCCAAGTCCCGACGTCGGCGGGCAATCAGGGCTGCCGAGCAGACTGTCCTGACTCGGCAGCACGTGGACAGACCCATGCACGGTGTGTTTTTTCACCACATCGAGGAACAGGGGCTGTCCACCCAGCTGACCTTTTCCTTCTTGAGGTCAGCTGGACTGATGTCCGAGACCGAAGGGTTTATCTGCGCCTGCCAAGACGGAGTCATCAACACCCTGGTCTATCGCAGCCGCGTTTTGAGTCAGCCTCTGCCGACCACTTTGTGTCGGGCATGCAAACAATCGCCGGAGACACTAATGCATCTACTGTCGGCTTGCCCAGTATATGCAGTCTCCGGCTATATCCATCGCCATAACGCGGCCCTAAGAGTGTTGTACTACCATCTACGGCACTCTTATGGGATAGACCGGGAGCCCGTGCCGCCTTATTTACCAGGAGATATTGAGTCCGTTGTCGTGGGCGAGAGGTGCAAGATTTATTGGAACTTCTCATTCGCGACCATCGGGCCGCTACAAGCGACTAAGCCTGATGTTGTCCTCTTCGATTTCGACGACAAGACGATATACGTCATTGAGTTCTCGGCTCCGGCCGAAGTGAACGTGTCGCGAAAGGAAGAGGAGAAACGGCTCAAGTATCAGCCTCTCCTGGCCGAGCTACGTCGTTTGCACCGAGGATTCAGGGTAACTCTCGTTGTCCTCATCATCGGCGCGCTAGGGGGGATGAAGGAGTCATTTGTATCGGGCCTCGCTGGCATACCGGTTTGCAAACCCGGTGTCCGGTTGCTAGCAGGTCGGATGCAGAAGGCGGTCATACTTGGGTCCCTCCGTTTACTCAGGCAACACGATTGTGGACTGCGGTAGCCGCTAACCCTCTGGCTTGAGGGAGCGGCTATCGCAGAGCGATTCATTGGACTTTTCGCGCGTTTTTTTTACTGGGCGGCAGTCGAGGTGGTGTCGGAACCCTCGAGTGTCGCCCAGCGTTATTGTTCCGGTCTAGATTAAGACCGAGCCTAACCCCCGGGGGTAGGTGAATGTTTCCCAGTGCAAACTGAGGAAGTGTGTTGCCCGGAGCAATAAAGTCTAATAAAAAAAAAACAAAAAAAAATAATAATTATTATAATGAACATCCAACGGAGTCTGCACCCTCGATCTTCCACCCCGCGCCTTTATATGCTGCGTCAGAGC
Organism: Ophion slaviceki; assembly: GCA_944452715.1. Taxonomy (NCBI): domain Eukaryota; kingdom Metazoa; phylum Arthropoda; class Insecta; order Hymenoptera; family Ichneumonidae; genus Ophion; species Ophion slaviceki. The sequence goes on from OX101790.1 coordinate 10,015,498, forward strand.
GGCGGGCGTGGGCTCTTGGGATTGGAGTGTCTTCATGACCGCATGGTCCTCGGAATAGCAAGCGATGTGATAACAAGCTCGGACCCGCTCCTGGAGATTGTGCACCAGCATGAGCTTCATGGGGCGGGTGCTTTTCTTTATAAGGCGGCAGATCGTGCGGCAGAGACCCTCGGCTTGGAGTTCCGCCGGCGCCGGCGTGGCGCCTTGCCAATAGACTCCGTCGCTCGGTTGCCCAAGTCCCGACGCCGGCGGGCAATCAGGGCTGCCGAGCAGACTGTCCTGACTCGGCAGCACGTGGACAGACCCATGCACGGTGTGTTTTTTCACCACATCGAGGAACAGGGGCTGTCCACCCAGCTGACCTTTTCCTTCTTGCGGTCAGCTGGACTGATGTCCGAGACCGAAGGGTTTATCTGCGCCTGCCAAGACGGAGTCATCAACACCCTGGTCTATCGCAGCCGCGTTTTGGGTCAGCCTCTGCCGACCACTTTGTGTCGTGCATGCAAACAATCGCCGGAGACACTAATGCATCTACTGTCGGCTTGCCCAGTATATGCAGTCTCCGGCTATATCCATCGCCATAACGCGGCCCTAAGAGTGTTGTACTACCATCTACGGCACTCTTATGGGATAGACCGGGAGCCCGTGCCGCCTTATTTACCAGGAGATATTGAGTCCGTTGTCGTGGGCGAGAGGTGCAAGATTTATTGGAACTTCTCATTCGCGACCATCGGGCCGCTACAAGCGACTAAGCCTGATGTTGTCCTCTTCGATTTCGACGACAAGACGATATACGTCATTGAGTTCTCGGCTCCGGCCGAAGTGAACGTGTCGCGAAAGGAAGAGGAGAAACGGCTCAAGTATCAGCCTCTCCTGGCCGAGCTACGTCGTTTGCACCGAGGATTCAGGGTAACTCTCGTTGTCCTCATCATCGGCGCGCTAGGGGGGATGAAGGAGTCTTTTGTATCGGGCCTCGCTGGCATACCGGTTTGCAAACCCGGTGTCCGGTTGCTAGCAGGTCGGATGCAGAAGGCGGTCATACTTGGGTCCCTCCGTTTACTCCGGCAACACGATTGTGGACTGCGGTAGCCGCTAACCCTCTGGCTTGAGGGAGCGGCTATCGCAGAGCGATTAATTGGACTTTTCGCGCGTTTTTTTGACTGGGCGGCAGTCGAGGTGGTGTCGGAACCCTCGAGTGTCGCCCAGCGTTATTGTTCCGGTCTAGATTAAGACCGAGCCTAACCCCCGGGGGTAGGTGAATGTTTCCCAGTGCAAACTGAGGAAGTGTGTTGCCCGGAGCAATAAAGTCTAATATTTAAAAAAAAAAAAAAAAATAATAATAATAATAATAATAATCTGACAGATCTGGATCCCAGACAGATCTGGAAATCCCAGACAGATCTGGAAATCAGATCTGTCTGGGAAAAATAAGATCACTGCCACCAATATGCTCGCTGTCCCGGTCCTGCTCTACTCCTTTGGCGTCGTCAAATGGCGCAGAGACGAGCTTAAACAGCTGGACATCGGCACACGCAAAATAATGAACATCCAACGGAGTCTGCACCCTCGATCTTCCACCCCGCGCCTTTATATGCTGCGTCAGAGCGGCGGGCGTGGGCTCTTGGGATTGGAGTGTCTTCATGACCGCATGGTCCTCGAAATAGCAAGCGATGTGATAACAAGCTCGGACCCGCTCCTGGAGATTGTGCACCAGCATGAGCTTCATGGGGCGGGTGCTTTTCTTTATAAGGCGGCAGATCGTGCGGCAGAGACCCTCGGCTTGGAGTTCCGCCGGCGCCGGCGTGGCGCCTTGCCAATAGACTCCGTCGCTCGGTTGCCCAAGTCCCGACGTCGGCGGGCAATCAGGGCTGCCGAGCAGACTGTCCTGACTCGGCAGCACGTGGACAGACCCATGCACGGTGTGTTTTTTCACCACATCGAGGAACAGGGGCTGTCCACCCAGCTGACCTTTTCCTTCTTGAGGTCAGCGGGACTGATGTCCGAGACCGAAGGGTTTATCTGCGCCTGCCAAGACGGAGTCATCAACACCCTGGTCTATCGCAGCCGCGTTTTGGGTCAGCCTCTGCCGACCACTTTGTGTGGTGCATGCAAACAATCGCCGGAGACACTAATGCATCTACTGTCGGCTTGCCCAGTATATGCAGTCTCCGGCTATATCCATCGCCATAACGCGGCCCTAAGAGTGTTGTACTACCATCTACGGCACTCTTATGGGATAGACCGGGAGCCCGTGCCGCCTTATTTACCAGGAGATATTGAGTCCGTTGTCGTGGGCGAGAGGTGCAAGATTTATTGGAACTTCTCATTCGCGACCATCGGGCCGCTACAAGCGATTAAGCCTGATGTTGTCCTCTTCGATTTCGACGACAAGACGATATACGTCATTGAGTTCTCGGCTCCGGCCGAAGTGAACGTGTCGCGAAAGGAAGAGGAGAAACGACTCAAGTATCAGCCTCTCCTGGCCGAGCTACGTCGTTTGCACCGAGGATTCAGGGTAACTCTCGTTGTCCTCATCATCGGCGCGCTAGGGGGGATGAAGGAGTCTTTTGTATCGGGCCTCGCTGGCATACCGGTTTGCAAACCCGGTGTCCGGTTGCTAGCAGGTCGGATGCAGAAGGCGGTCATACTTGGGTCCCTCCGTTTACTCAGGCAACACGATTGTGGACTGCGGTCGCCGCTAACCCTCTGGCTTGAGGGAGCGGCTATCGCAGAGCGATTCATTGGACTTTTCGCGCGTTTTTTTTGACTGGGCGGCAGTCGAGGTGGTGTCGGAACCCTCGAGTGTCGCCCAGCGTTATTGTTCTGGTCTAGATTAAGACCGAGCCTAACCCCCGGGGGTAGGTGAATGTTTCCCAGTGCAAACTGAGGAAGTGTGTTGCCCGGAGCAATAAAGTCTAATATTAAATTAATAAAAAAAAATAATAATATAAGGCGTAGGGAAGCTGGCGTGCCCATCGCCCGGGGGAGCACAACTCCTTCGCAATAGCCACCGACGTGCCAGGCTAACCACCTAGCACTCCGAAAACTAGGTTCCAACTCGACCTAGTCAGGCCCCCCACAACCAGTCCCTCTCGGATGGGGACCAAGGATCAGTTGGGAGGGGCACCCGTATAGGATCCACGGCAACGACCACGGCTCGAAATCGGCGCCTAGACTGGACGGAGGAACTCAAGGAGGACCTCATCCGCTGCTGGAGGGATAGCCTGCCGTCGCGAAGGGGCTACATGGCGAGGTTGCAAGCCCTGTGGAGCCAAGTGCACCCAGAGCTTGCATACCTCTCGCAACAACATCTGCGAGACCAGGCCGCCCGTTTGCGACGACAAGGCTACGATCTCTTGTTACTACCACCAGAGCTGTCCGGTAGGCGCTCTTCCGCGCGTTCAGTGCGGAGCTCTGCCGGACGACCTCAAGATCGGTCCCCCCGGCAGTCGGAACCCCCCCGTTGGCGCGTCGATTTGACAGAGGACTGGGAAACAAGGAGGGAGAGAATCACTGGGAAATTTTCTCTTCAGCCTGGTTGCCTAGAAGCGGCAAATGAGTCCCTTGCGGCGGCAATCCCTGAAGCTGCTGATCTCCTCAGCTTGAACTGGGCTGTGTGTCACGCGGCTGATGAGGCGAAACCTCGAACACGCAATGATAAGGCGGCGTTCGTGGTTAAGACTCAGCGGCGCGTTGCACAGCTCCAGAATAAGATCAATGAAGCGCGGAAGCAGGCATCCCGTGTTCAATGTGTGTTAGACTTCATTACGGCGGGGAGGGCGTTTACCCCTAAAATCCGAAAAATCAGCTCGGAACTGAAATGCCGTCACCACACATTGAACAAAGCTATCCTTCTTATTGTGAAGGAACGCTACGTGGAGAAGGTGCGGAACCTGGGGGTTGCGAAGCAATCCCTAGAGAGGCGGCTGGGTCGGGCGTTAGACAACGCCCTCTTCCGTTCTGACCCAGGCCGCTGGTTCCAACCACCTACGCCTGCCTCCGACACAGCGCCAACAGCTGTTCAGGTGGAGCGGTTTTGGGGAGAACTGTATAGCAGGGAGGGTCATTTTGATGAAAACACTCCAGCTCTGGGGCGGTTCGACGCGTTTTGCCGGCAACAGCCGAGTCAGCGTGGCGACTGTCTTCCAGTCACGCGGGGTGAGGTGGAGAAGGCGGTGAGTAGCATTAGGAACCACGCCGCTCCCGGACCAGATGGGATTAACATCTTCTGGTGGAAGAAATTCACGTGCACCCATATCCATCTGGCCCGCATCTTCTCGTCGTTCATCGATGGGACGGTGCCCATCCCTGCGTGGCTGACAGAGGGAAGGACGGTGCTACTCCCCAAAAAAGGGGATTTGTCGCATCCGGAGAACTACCGCCCGATAACGTGTCTGAATGCGCTCTGTAAGATCTTCACAAAGATTCTTTATGAGCGTGTTCTGCACGAGATCGAGCCTGCATGGCGGGAGATATACGAACAAAGGGGATCCAAGAGAGGACTGGGAGGTTGTAAGGAGAACCTGCTGGCGGACCGCTGCATTACGCAAGACGCGGTCCAGCACAAGCGTAACCTCTCAGTCGCTTGGATAGACTACCGTAAGGCGTTCGACACTGTCAGTCACAAACTGATTATACACCTACTCGAACGCCTTTCGGTGAGTCCTTACATAGTGAGATGCATTAAGCAGCTCATGCCGCTCTGGAAGACACGCTTCACAGTTAAGACTAGTGAAGGCAACGTGTCGACCGGAGTGGCGGGGTATAGGAGGGGGATTATCCAGGGAGATTCTCTCAGCCCCCTCCTGTTTTGCATCTCGCTATTACCCTTATCAATCGCCTTGCGGGCTGCACGCGGGTACGAAGCGGGGCCCCCCGGGGAGCGTGGGCGAGGGATCACCCATTTATTTTATATGGATGACCTCAAGCTATACGCTCCCGGGGAGGCGGGGCTTAAGCTCCTCTTGAACATCGTAGCGACGTACACGCGGGCGGCGGGAATGGATTTCGGATTGGACAAATGCGCTGTTCTTCATCTCAGGAGAGGGAGAGCAGAGGGTGTCGCGGCTGATGTCCGGCTGGTGGACGGGAGCGTCTTCAAACACCTGGACGCCGGGGGGTCTTATCGGTACCTTGGCATCGATCAGCGCTCTCTTCAAGACGCTGAGGGTGTCAAGGGGGCCCTCCGCAGCGAGTACAGGCGGCGTCTCAGACGGATCTGGAAATCAGATCTGTCTGGGAAAAATAAGATCACTGCCACCAATATGCTCGCTGTCCCGGTCCTGCTCTACTCCTTTGGCGTCGTCAAATGGCGCAGAGACGAGCTTAAACAGCTGGACATCGGCACACGCAAAATAATGAACATCCAACGGAGTCTGCACCCTCGATCTTCCACCCCGCGCCTTTATATGCTGCGTCAGAGCGGCGGGCGTGGGCTCTTGGGATTGGAGTGTCTTCATGACCGCATGGTCCTCGGAATAGCAAGCGATGTGATAACAAGCTCGGACCCGCTCCTGGAGATTGTGCACCAGCATGAGCTTCATGGGGCGGGTGCTTTTCTTTATAAGGCGGCAGACCGTGCGGCAGAGATCCTCGGCTTGGAGTTCCGCCGGCGCCGGCGTGGCGCCTTGCCAATAGACTCCGTCGCTCGGTTGCCCAAGTCCCGACGTCGGCGGGCAATCAGGGCTGCCGAGCAGACTGTCCTGACTCGGCAGCACGTGGACAGACCCATGCACGGTGTGTTTTTTCACCACATCGAGGAACAGGGGCTGTCCACCCAGCTGACCTTTTCCTTCTTGAGGTCAGCTGGACTGATGTCCGAGACCGAAGGGTTTATCTGCGCCTGCCAAGACGGAGTCATCAACACCCTGGTCTATCGCAGCCGCGTTTTGAGTCAGCCTCTGCCGACCACTTTGTGTCGGGCATGCAAACAATCGCCGGAGACACTAATGCATCTACTGTCGGCTTGCCCAGTATATGCAGTCTCCGGCTATATCCATCGCCATAACGCGGCCCTAAGAGTGTTGTACTACCATCTACGGCACTCTTATGGGATAGACCGGGAGCCCGTGCCGCCTTATTTACCAGGAGATATTGAGTCCGTTGTCGTGGGCGAGAGGTGCAAGATTTATTGGAACTTCTCATTCGCGACCATCGGGCCGCTACAAGCGACTAAGCCTGATGTTGTCCTCTTCGATTTCGACGACAAGACGATATACGTCATTGAGTTCTCGGCTCCGGCCGAAGTGAACGTGTCGCGAAAGGAAGAGGAGAAACGGCTCAAGTATCAGCCTCTCCTGGCCGAGCTACGTCGTTTGCACCGAGGATTCAGGGTAACTCTCGTTGTCCTCATCATCGGCGCGCTAGGGGGGATGAAGGAGTCATTTGTATCGGGCCTCGCTGGCATACCGGTTTGCAAACCCGGTGTCCGGTTGCTAGCAGGTCGGATGCAGAAGGCGGTCATACTTGGGTCCCTCCGTTTACTCAGGCAACACGATTGTGGACTGCGGTAGCCGCTAACCCTCTGGCTTGAGGGAGCGGCTATCGCAGAGCGATTCATTGGACTTTTCGCGCGTTTTTTTTACTGGGCGGCAGTCGAGGTGGTGTCGGAACCCTCGAGTGTCGCCCAGCGTTATTGTTCCGGTCTAGATTAAGACCGAGCCTAACCCCCGGGGGTAGGTGAATGTTTCCCAGTGCAAACTGAGGAAGTGTGTTGCCCGGAGCAATAAAGTCTAATAAAAAAAAAACAAAAAAAAATAATAATTATTATAATGAACATCCAACGGAGTCTGCACCCTCGATCTTCCACCCCGCGCCTTTATATGCTGCGTCAGAGCGGCGGGCGTGGGCTCTTGGGATTGGAGTGTCTTCATGACCGCATGGTCCTCGGAATAGCAAGCGATGTGATAACAAGCTCGGACCCGCTCCTGGAGATTGTGCACCAGCATGAGCTTCATGGGGCGGGTGCTTTTCTTTATAAGGCGGCAGATCGTGCGGCAGAGACCCTCGGCTTGGAGTTCCGCCGGCGCCGGCGTGGCGCCTTGCCAATAGACTCCGTCGCTCGGTTGCCCAAGTCCCGACGCCGGCGGGCAATCAGGGCTGCCGAGCAGACTGTCCTGACTCGGCAGCACGTGGACAGACCCATGCACGGTGTGTTTTTTCACCACATCGAGGAACAGGGGCTGTCCACCCAGCTGACCTTTTCCTTCTTGCGGTCAGCTGGACTGATGTCCGAGACCGAAGGGTTTATCTGCGCCTGCCAAGACGGAGTCATCAACACCCTGGTCTATCGCAGCCGCGTTTTGGGTCAGCCTCTGCCGACCACTTTGTGTCGTGCATGCAAACAATCGCCGGAGACACTAATGCATCTACTGTCGGCTTGCCCAGTATATGCAGTCTCCGGCTATATCCATCGCCATAACGCGGCCCTAAGAGTGTTGTACTACCATCTACGGCACTCTTATGGGATAGACCGGGAGCCCGTGCCGCCTTATTTACCAGGAGATATTGAGTCCGTTGTCGTGGGCGAGAGGTGCAAGATTTATTGGAACTTCTCATTCGCGACCATCGGGCCGCTACAAGCGACTAAGCCTGATGTTGTCCTCTTCGATTTCGACGACAAGACGATATACGTCATTGAGTTCTCGGCTCCGGCCGAAGTGAACGTGTCGCGAAAGGAAGAGGAGAAACGGCTCAAGTATCAGCCTCTCCTGGCCGAGCTACGTCGTTTGCACCGAGGATTCAGGGTAACTCTCGTTGTCCTCATCATCGGCGCGCTAGGGGGGATGAAGGAGTCTTTTGTATCGGGCCTCGCTGGCATACCGGTTTGCAAACCCGGTGTCCGGTTGCTAGCAGGTCGGATGCAGAAGGCGGTCATACTTGGGTCCCTCCGTTTACTCCGGCAACACGATTGTGGACTGCGGTAGCCGCTAACCCTCTGGCTTGAGGGAGCGGCTATCGCAGAGCGATTAATTGGACTTTTCGCGCGTTTTTTTTGACTGGGCGGCAGTCGAGGTGGTGTCGGAACCCTCGAGTGTCGCCCAGCGTTATTGTTCCGGTCTAGATTAAGACCGAGCCTAACCCCCGGGGGTAGGTGAATGTTTCCCAGTGCAAACTGAGGAAGTGTGTTGCCCGGAGCAATAAAGTCTAATATTAAAAAAAAAAAAAAAAAAAAAAAAAATTATTATTATTATTATTATTATTAAGCCCAGCGTTATTGTTCCGGTCTAGATTAAGACCGAGCCTAACCCCCGGGGGTAGGTGAATGTTTCCCAGTGCAAACTGAGGAAGTGTGTTGCCCGGAGCAATAAAGTCTAATATTTAAATTAAAAAAAAAAAAAAAATAATTATTATTATTATTTAATTATTATTATTATTATTATTATTATTATTATTTTTTTTTTTTAATATTAGACTTTATTGCTCCGGGCAACACACTTCCTCAGTTTGCACTGGGAAACATTCACCTACCCCCGGGGGTTAGGCTCGGTCTTAATCTAGACCGGAACAATAACGCTGGGCGACACTCGAGGGTTCCGACACCACCTCGACTGCCGCCCAGTCAAAAAAAACGCGCGAAAAGTCCAATTAATCGCTTTAATCAATCGCTTTAATCGGTCCAATTAATATTATTATAATTATTAATATTATTAATAATTATAATATTTATTATTATTATAATTATAATAATAATAATAATTATTATTATTATTATTATAATTAATTATTATTATTATTATAATTAATTATTATTATTATAATTAATTATTATTTATAATTATATAGAAATTAATTATTATTATTATAATAATAATAATTAATTTCATTTTGATGAAAGCACTCCAGCTCTGGGGCGGTTCGACGCGTTTTGCCGGCAACAGCCGAGTCAGCGTGGCGACTGTCTTCCAGTCACGCGGGGAGAGGTGGAGAAGGCGGTGAGTAGCATGAGGAACCACGCCGCTCCCGGACCAGATGGGATTAACATCTTCTGGTGGAAGAAATTCACGTGCACCCATATCCATCTGGCCCGCATCTTCTCGTCGTTCATCGATGGGACGGTGCCCATCCCTGCGTGGCTGACAGAGGGAAGGACGGTGCTACTCCCCAAAAAAGGGGATTTGTCGCATCCGGAGAACTACCGCCCGATAACGTGTCTGAATGCGCTCTGTAAGATCTTCACAAAGATTCTTTATGAGCGTGTTCTGCACGAGATCGAGCCTGCATGGCGGGAGATATACGAACAAAGGGGATCCAAGAGAGGACTGGGAGGTTGTAAGGAGAACCTGCTGGCGGACCGCTGCATTACGCAAGACGCGGTCCAGCACAAGCGTAACCTCTCAGTCGCTTGGATAGACTACCGTAAGGCGTTCGACACTGTCAGTCACAAACTGATTATACACCTACTCGAACGCCTTTCGGTGAGTCCTTACATAGTGAGATGCATTAAGCAGCTCATGCCGCTCTGGAAGACACGCTTCACAGTTAAGACTAGTGAAGGCAACGTGTCGACCGGAGTGGCGGGGTATAGGAAGGGGATTATCCAGGGAGATTCTCTCAGCCCCCTCCTGTTTTGCATCTCGCTATTACCCTTATCAATCGCCTTGCGGGCTGCACGCGGGTACGAAGCGGGACCCCCCGGGGAGCGTGGGCGAGGGATCACCCATTTATTTTATATGGATGACCTCAAGCTATACGCTCCCGGGGAGGCGGGGCTTAAGCTCCTCTTGAACATCGTAGCGACGTACACGCGGGCGGCGGGAATGGATTTCGGATTGGACAAATGCGCTGTTCTTCATCTCAGGAGAGGGAGAGCAGAGGGTGTCGCGGCTGATGTCCGGCTGGTGGACGGGAGCGTCTTCAAACACCTGGACGCCGGGGGGTCTTATCGGTACCTTGGCATCGATCAGCGCTCTCTTCAAGACGCTGAGGGTGTCAAGGGGGCCCTCCGCAGCGAGTACAGGCGGCGTCTCAGACGGATCTGGAAATCAGATCTGTCTGGGAAAAATAAGATCACTGCCACCAATATGCTCGCTGTCCCGGTCCTGCTCTACTCCTTTGGCGTCGTCAAATGGCGCAGAGACGAGCTTAAACAGCTGGACATCGGCACACGCAAAATAATGAACATCCAACGGAGTCTGCACCCTCGATCTTCCACCCCGCGCCTTTATATGCTGCGTCAGAGCGGCGGGCGTGGGCTCTTGGGATTGGAGTGTCTTCATGACCGCATGGTCCTCGGAATAGCAAGCGATGTGATAACAAGCTCGGACCCGCTCCTGGAGATTGTGCACCAGCATGAGCTTCATGGGGCGGGTGCTTTTCTTTATAAGGCGGCAGATCGTGCGGCAGAGACCCTCGGCTTGGAGTTCCGCCGGCGCCGGCGTGGCGCCTTGCCAATAGACTCCGTCGCTCGGTTGCCCAAGTCCCGACGTCGGCGGGCAATCAGGGCTGCCGAGCAGACTGTCCTGACTCGGCAGCACGTGGACAGACCCATGCACGGTGTGTTTTTTCACCACATCGAGGAACAGGGGCTGTCCACCCAGCTGACCTTTTCCTTCTTGAGGTCAGCTGGACTGATGTCCGAGACCGAAGGGTTTATCTGCGCCTGCCAAGACGGAGTCATCAACACCCTGGTCTATCGCAGCCGCGTTTTGGGTCAGCCTCTGCCGACCACTTTGTGTCGTGCATGCAAACAATCGCCGGAGACACTAATGCATCTACTGTCGGCTTGCCCAGTGTATGCAGTCTCCGGCTATATCCATCGCCATAACGCGGCCCTAAGAGTGTTGTACTACCATCTACGGCACTCTTATGGGATAGACCGGGAGCCCGTGCCGCCTTATTTACCAGGAGATATTGAGTCCGTTGTCGTGGGCGAGAGGTGCAAGATTTATTGGAACTTCTCATTCACGACCATCGGGCCGCTACAAGCGACTAAGCCTGATGTTGTCCTCTTCGATTTCGACGACAAGACGATATACGTCATTGAGTTCTCGGCTCCGGCCGAAGTGAACGTGTCGCGAAAGGAAGAGGAGAAACGGCTCAAGTATCAGCCTCTCCTGGCCGAGCTACGTCGTTTGCACCGAGGATTCAGGGTAACTCTCGTTGTCCTCATCATCGGCGCGCTAGGGGGGATGAAGGAGTCATTTGTATCGGGCCTCGCTGGCATACCGGTTTGCAAACCCGGTGTCCGGTTGCTAGCAGGTCGGATGCAGAAGGCGGTCATACTTGGGTCCCTCCGTTTACTCCGGCAACACGATTGTGGACTGCGGTAGCCGCTAACCCTCTGGCTTGAGGGAGCGGCTATCGCAGAGCGATTAATTGGACTTTTCGCGCGTTTTTTTGACTGGGCGGCAGTCGAGGTGGTGTCGGAACCCTCGAGTGTCGCCCAGCGTTATTGTTCCGGTCTAGATTAAGACCGAGCCTAACCCCCGGGGGTAGGTGAATGTTTCCCAGTGCAAACTGAGGAAGTGTGTTGCCCGGAGCAATAAAGTCTAATATTTAAAAAAAAAAAAAAAATAATAATAATAATAATAATAATCTGACAGATCTGGATCCCAGACAGATCTGGAAATCCCAGACAGATCTGGAAATCAGATCTGTCTGGGAAAAATAAGATCACTGCCACCAATATGCTCGCTGTCCCGGTCCTGCTCTACTCCTTTGGCGTCGTCAAATGGCGCAGAGACGAGCTTAAACAGCTGGACATCGGCACACGCAAAATAATGAACATCCAACGGAGTCTGCACCCTCGATCTTCCACCCCGCGCCTTTATATGCTGCGTCAGAGCGGCGGGCGTGGGCTCTTGGGATTGGAGTGTCTTCATGACCGCATGGTCCTCGAAATAGCAAGCGATGTGATAACAAGCTCGGACCCGCTCCTGGAGATTGTGCACCAGCATGAGCTTCATGGGGCGGGTGCTTTTCTTTATAAGGCGGCAGATCGTGCGGCAGAGACCCTCGGCTTGGAGTTCCGCCGGCGCCGGCGTGGCGCCTTGCCAATAGACTCCGTCGCTCGGTTGCCCAAGTCCCGACGTCGGCGGGCAATCAGGGCTGCCGAGCAGACTGTCCTGACTCGGCAGCACGTGGACAGACCCATGCACGGTGTGTTTTTTCACCACATCGAGGAACAGGGGCTGTCCACCCAGCTGACCTTTTCCTTCTTGAGGTCAGCGGGACTGATGTCCGAGACCGAAGGGTTTATCTGCGCCTGCCAAGACGGAGTCATCAACACCCTGGTCTATCGCAGCCGCGTTTTGGGTCAGCCTCTGCCGACCACTTTGTGTGGTGCATGCAAATAATCGCCGGAGACACTAATGCATCTACTGTCGGCTTGCCCAGTATATGCAGTCTCCGGCTATATCCATCGCCATAACGCGGCCCTAAGAGTGTTGTACTACCATCTACGGCACTCTTATGGGATAGACCGGGAGCCCGTGCCGCCTTATTTACCAGGAGATATTGAGTCCGTTGTCGTGGGCGAGAGGTGCAAGATTTATTGGAACTTCTCATTCGCGACCATCGGGCCGCTACAAGCGATTAAGCCTGATGTTGTCCTCTTCGATTTCGACGACAAGACGATATACGTCATTGAGTTCTCGGCTCCGGCCGAAGTGAACGTGTCGCGAAAGGAAGAGGAGAAACGACTCAAGTATCAGCCTCTCCTGGCCGAGCTACGTCGTTTGCACCGAGGATTCAGGGTAACTCTCGTTGTCCTCATCATCGGCGCGCTAGGGGGGATGAAGGAGTCTTTTGTATCGGGCCTCGCTGGCATACCGGTTTGCAAACCCGGTGTCCGGTTGCTAGCAGGTCGGATGCAGAAGGCGGTCATACTTGGGTCCCTCCGTTTACTCAGGCAACACGATTGTGGACTGCGGTCGCCGCTAACCCTCTGGCTTGAGGGAGCGGCTATCGCAGAGCGATTCATTGGACTTTTCGCGCGTTTTTTTTGACTGGGCGGCAGTCGAGGTGGTGTCGGAACCCTCGAGTGTCGCCCAGCGTTATTGTTCTGGTCTAGATTAAGACCGAGCCTAACCCCCGGGGGTAGGTGAATGTTTCCCAGTGCAAACTGAGGAAGTGTGTTGCCCGGAGCAATAAAGTCTAATATTAAATTAATAAAAAAAAATAATAATATAAGGCGTAGGGAAGCTGGCGTGCCCATCGCCCGGGGGAGCACAACTCCTTCGCAATAGCCACCGACGTGCCAGGCTATCCACCTAGCACTCCGAAAACTAGGTTCCAACTCGACCTAGTCAGGCCCCCCACAACCAGTCCCTCTCGGATGGGGACCAAGGATCAGTTGGGAGGGGCACCCGTATAGGATCCACGGCAACGACCACGGCTCGAAATCGGCGCCTAGACTGGACGGAGGAACTCAAGGAGGACCTCATCCGCTGCTGGAGGGATAGCCTGCCGTCGCGAAGGGGCTACATGGCGAGGTTGCAAGCCCTGTGGAGCCAAGTGCACCCAGAGCTTGCATACCTCTCGCAACAACATCTGCGAGACCAGGCCGCCCGTTTGCGACGACAAGGCTACGATCTCTTGTTACTACCACCAGAGCTGTCCGGTAGGCGCTCTTCCGCGCGTTCAGTGCGGAGCTCTGCCGGACGACCTCAAGATCGGTCCCCCCGGCAGTCGGAACCCCCCCGTTGGCGCGTCGATTTGACAGAGGACTGGGAAACAAGGAGGGAGAGAATCACTGGGAAATTTTCTCTTCAGCCTGGTTGCCTAGAAGCGGCAAATGAGTCCCTTGCGGCGGCAATCCCTGAAGCTGCTGATCTCCTCAGCTTGAACTGGGCTGTGTGTCACGCGGCTGATGAGGCGAAACCTCGAACACGCAATGATAAGGCGGCGTTCGTGGTTAAGACTCAGCGGCGCGTTGCACAGCTCCAGAATAAGATCAATGAAGCGCGGAAGCAGGCATCCCGTGTTCAATGTGTGTTAGACTTCATTACGGCGGGGAGGGCGTTTACCCCTAAAATCCGAAAAATCAGCTCGGAACTGAAATGCCGTCACCACACATTGAACAAAGCTATCCTTCTTATTGTGAAGGAACGCTACGTGGAGAAGGTGCGGAACCTGGGGGTTGCGAAGCAATCCCTAGAGAGGCGGCTGGGTCGGGCGTTAGACAACGCCCTCTTCCGTTCTGACCCAGGCCGCTGGTTCCAACCACCTACGCCTGCCTCCGACACAGCGCCAACAGCTGTTCAGGTGGAGCGGTTTTGGGGAGAACTGTATAGCAGGGAGGGTCATTTTGATGAAAACACTCCAGCTCTGGGGCGGTTCGACGCGTTTTGCCGGCAACAGCCGAGTCAGCGTGGCGACTGTCTTCCAGTCACGCGGGGTGAGGTGGAGAAGGCGGTGAGTAGCATTAGGAACCACGCCGCTCCCGGACCAGATGGGATTAACATCTTCTGGTGGAAGAAATTCACGTGCACCCATATCCATCTGGCCCGCATCTTCTCGTCGTTCATCGATGGGACGGTGCCCATCCCTGCGTGGCTGACAGAGGGCAGGACGGTGCTACTCCCCAAAAAAGGGGATTTGTCGCATCCGGAGAACTACCGCCTGATAACGTGTCTGGATGCGCTCTGTAAGATCTTCACAAAGATTCTTTATGAGCGTGTTCTGCACGAGATCGAGCCTGCATGGCGGGAGATATACGAACAAAGGGGATCCAAGAGAGGACTGGGAGGTTGTAAGGAGAACCTCCTGGCGGACCGTTGCATTACGCAAGACGCGGTCCAGCACAAGCGTAACCTCTCAGTCGCTTGGATGGACTACCGTAAGGCGTTCGACACTGTCAGTCACAAACTGATTATACACCTACTCGAACGCCTTTCGGTGAGTCCTTACATAGTGAGATGCATTAAGCAGCTCATGCCGCTCTGGAAGACACGTTTCACAGTTAAGACTAGTGAAGGCAACGTGTCGACCGGAGTGGCGGGGTATAGGAGGGGGATTATCCAGGGAGATTCTCTCAGCCCCCTCCTGTTTTGCATCTCGCTATTACCCTTATCAATCGCCTTGAGGGCTGCACGCGGGTACGAAGCGGGGCCCCCCGGGGAGCGTGGGCGAGGGATCACCCATTTATTTTATATGGATGACCTCAAGCTATACGCTCCCGGGGAGGCGGGGCTTAAGCTCCTCTTGAACATCGTAGCGACGTACACGCGGGCGGCGGGAATGGATTTCGGATTGGACAAATGCGCTGTTCTTCATCTCAGGAGAGGGAGAGCAGAGGGTGTCGCGGCTGATGTCCGGCTGGTGGACGGGAGCGTCTTCAAACACCTGGACGCCGGGGGGTCTTATCGGTACCTTGGCATCGATCAGCGCTCTGTTCAAGACGCTGAGGGTGTCAAGGGGGCCCTCCGCAGCGAGTATAGGCGGCGTCTCAGACGGATCTGGAAATCAGATCTGTCTGGGAAAAATAAGATCACTGCCACCAATATGCTCGCTGTCCCGGTCCTGCTCTACTCCTTTGGCGTCGTCAAATGGCGCAGAGACGAGCTTAAACAGCTGGACATCGGCACACGCAAAATAATGAACATCCAACGGAGTCTGCACCCTCGATCTTCCACCCCGCGCCTTTATATGCTGCGTCAGAGCGGCGGGCGTGGGCTCTTGGGATTGGAGTGTCTTCATGACCGCATGGTCCTCGGAATAGCAAGCGATGTGATAACAAGCTCGGACCCGCTCCTGGAGATTGTGCACCAGCATGAGCTTCATGGGGCGGGTGCTTTTCTTTATAAGGCGGCAGATCGTGCGGCAGAGACCCTCGGCTTGGAGTTCCGCCGGTGCCGGCGTGGCGCCTTGCCAATAGACTCCGTCGCTCGGTTGCCCAAGTCCCGACGTCGGCGGGCAATCAGGGCTGCCGAGCAGACTGTCCTGACTCGGCAGCACGTGGACAGACCCATGCACGGTGTGTTTTTTCACCACATCGAGGAACAGGGGCTGTCCACCCAGCTGACCTTTTCCTTCTTGCGGTCAGCTGGACTGATGTCCGAGACCGAAGGGTTTATCTGCGCCTGCCAAGACGGAGTCATCAACACCCTGGTCTATCGCAGCCGCGTTTTGGGTCAGCCTCTGCCGACCACTTTGTGTCGTGCATGCAAACAATCGCCGGAGACACTAATGCATCTACTGTCGGCTTGCCCGGTATATGCAGTCTCCGGCTATATCCATCGCCATAACGCGGCCCTAAGAGTGTTGTAGTACCATCTACGGCACTCTTATGGGATAGACCGGGAGCCCGTGCCGCCTTATTTACCAGGAGATATTGAGTCCGTTGTCGTGGGCGAGAGGTGCAAGATTTATTGGAACTTCTCATTCGCGACCATCGGGCCGCTACAAGCGACTAAGCCTGATGTTGTCCTCTTCGATTTCGACGACAAGACGATATACGTCATTGAGTTCTCGGCTCCGGCCGAAGTGAACGTGTCGCGAAAGGAAGAGGAGAAACGGCTCAAGTATCAGCCTCTCCTGGCCGAGCTACGTCGTTTGCACCGAGGATTCAGGGTAACTCTCGTTGTCCTCATCATCGGCGCGCTAGGGGGGATGAAGGAGTCATTTGCATCGGGCCTCGCTGGCATACCGGTTTGCAAACCCGGTGTCCGGTTGCTAGCAGGTCGGATGCAGAAGGCGGTCATACTTGGGTCCCTCCGTTTACTCAGGCAACACGATTGTGGACTGCGGTAGCCGCTAACCCTCTGGCTTGAGGGGGCGGCTATCGCAGAGCGATTCATTGGACTTTTCGCGCGTTTTTTTTGACTGGGCGGCAGTCGAGGTGGTGTCGGAACCCTCGAGTGTCGCCCAGCGTTATTGTTCCGGTCTAGATTAAGACCGAGCCTAACCCCCGGGGGTAGGTGAATGTTTCCCAGTGCAAACTGAGGAAGTGTGTTGCCCGGAGCAATAAAGTATAATATTAAAAAATAATAATAATAATAATAATAATAATAATTATTATTATTATTGTACAGGAAAACAGAGTAACGCGCATCCGAATAATAAATACATTACGAGATACATTACGGTTGGTTTATCGCTTTATTCGCGTTTCATTATAATTAGCTATATTTTTAAACATAACAGGCAAATCATAAGTTTCCATAATAAAATAACTCGTTCCGTACTTATTACATAATTATTATATCTGATGTGCTTATTATATAATAAGCCCATGTGAATAAAACAACACGAGTTGTTTCGTTAATATTATTTAAATTTTATTTTTTATATATATATGTACACAATATTATTATATATTGTAATAAAAGGAATCCCCACTTGGGTGTATTATCGTCCGGGTGTGCGAGAGAGAACGCACCATGACTGTTCCAAGTGAGTACGAGAGAGAAACACGATCACCCCAGTTTTGTGATTGGTCGTTGAGGCGGAGCTCGGACCTTATGCAGTTTTGTATTACTATATATTATGGGCTCTGGGGAACACAAGCGACGCCTGCGGCGGAACTGAGCACTACATCTCTGCGACCGATTGAAAGAACTTCGTACATACAGAGATTAGTAGGGAGATGCACAACGCTCGCCTTTTCGGCATGCCTCGTAAATGGCGCTAAATCGCGCCGGCGAGTTCGGGAGTATGATTTCGTGATCATCGCCTCTGTCGAGGTTGCAGATTCCCTTGTAGCCGCGCGAATCCGTGATCACCGCTCAAGTCGGTATCGCAGTCAGCGTGAACACGAATGGTCAGCTCGGTGGGGGGAAAAGTCTCTGCCCCTCGCAAATCGCGCTCGCTCGACAGGCGAACGGAGCGACGTTTTCCGTCCGATCGAGCTCGACATATATGTGTGGCCGTACTGCGGATTGGAATATGCATTCAATGAATTTCAAAGTGAAAAACATGTATCGAGAAAATGCGGGTTAAAAAAATTAACGACGACTCGCGTTGAAAAATAAAACGCCGAAGCGACCGTGGAACGTTCAAAAAGAAATCTTGAGCCTTTGCCGCGATCGTTGCGGCATTTTTTTTCAACAGTAAACATTATGGATAACGGTGTATCATAAATGTTTCTCTAACTGCAATGAGCGTCGTGGCTGAGTTGGCAGCGTGACGGATTAACGATGCTTACGGTCCGGCTTCAATCCTCGGTGAACCAACTTTGTTTTTCTTCATTTTATGTTCAGAAAATTTCGAACTTACTCTCCCTTTAGCTATTCTCGCCTGTTCAGGCATTACTTGTGATATTTAATTCGTATATGCTTAATAAAAAAAACAAGACTACAAGCGATGAGATGGTCCCGTTGGTAGCGTTCCTGGCTTCGGTCCGCAGGGGCCCGTAGTGCAAATTTTTCTCCAAATTTTTCATAATTTCTCATATTTTACTAATATTTGAGATTTTCGGAGAAAAAATGATTTAAAACAGATTCAAGTTCTGGTCTATTACCCAAAAACACATTTTTTTTCACTGAAAATTCATGATTTCTCATTTTTTCCCGGAAATTTCTCTTTTCCCTATGACCTGAGTGAACGGCTGCGGAGATGTTCGGAGAGAAGTTAATGATGAAAAGAAATAAGATTTTCGTGAAAAAACTGATTATTATTTTTTTCCGGAAATTTTCCTTTTCCCTATTACCTGAGTGAACGGCTGCGAAGATATTCGGAGAAAATTTAACGATGAAAAAATGAGAATTCTGTAAAAAAAACTTGTTCTTATTTTTTTTTCCGGAACTTTTTCTTTTTCCTATTGAGTCAAAGGCTGCGGAGATATTCGGAGAAAAGTTATAAATGAAAAAAAATGAGATTTTCGTAAAAAAAACTTATTACATTTTTTTATCCCTCATAATTCTGAGAAAAATGAATTTCCGGAATTTTTGTAAACATTATTTTCCTTAAGGGGTTACACCACTGTAACGGCCTGCCACGAAACGTTTTAGACAAATAATACTTTGGGTAATTATTAAGCATATATTGAAGTATATTGCAAAAAAAATGTATGGGAAAATATTACAAAATGGCGACACTGCAGCAAATTCTTCCGAGGCATGTTGAACTTAAGGTGCTCTGCGGCGCGTAGTATAACTTGTGCCAATTTTAATCTGGACAAAATAATTTTTTTTTATTAAATCTAGATGAGTGTAGCTAGTGAACCACGTAGGGGACTTTAGAAATATTGATTTTTGAGTAATTGCCGAGTATTTGACTAAAAATGTTCATTTAGACTTAATAGAACAAAATTCTTTTTTTAAGATTAAAATTGGCACAGTTATACTGCGTGCCGCAAAGGTTCGACATGCTTCGGAAGAATTACTGCAATGTCGCCATTTTGTAATATTTTTGGATCAAAATTTCTAGCATAATACTTAAGTATATGCTCAATAAATACCGCAAGTATTATTTGTTTATCACATTTTCTTTGGCCAAAAAAAAATATTAAAAATACGCTTCCTGTAAGTAGATCGTGTGGATTCGGCTTCGGTCCGGCCAATGAAGGGTATTCCAAAGTCAATAATAGAGATACAGGATGTTTTTACGTTTCGGCCCTCGGTTCGGGTCCTCTTCAGAAATCGTTTATTCTGTATATATTGTGATACACATTTTTTTTAACAAATACAATGATATTTGACAAAACTTATATATATGAGCGTTTTTTGGTCATGATTCTGTTATATAGTTTTATGTCGTGTTGTATAACAATACTGTTGGTTATGCTTAGGTTATAATTATGTTGATAAATTGAGTTATTTAATTTTATGTATTAGTGTTTGAGATGTGTGAAGAGTGCGAGAGAGTAGGGTTAATCTATTGTGACGTAATAAAAAAGATAAATTGTATGATTAAACTAACCTCGATATTGTTGATATTTTAAGTTTTTGCCCGTATTAAGAAGGTTGTTATGTAGAGCATTATTTCTGTTTGTAAATAATGTTTGGTGAAAAACGTATTCAATTGATAAGGATTTTTTTCGTTTATCGGCGATTTTTTTCCTTTTGTCTGTAACGAATGATTAATTATAAAAGAGTTATATGTTTTATAAGTAAAAGCAAAAATCCTAGGACTGTGATAGTTACCTATTGAGAATTAGTTTTTGAGCAAATGTTTTCCTTTTTAAATGAGCAGAAACTCGAAATATACAATATTTTTTCCCCTGAGAGATACTGAGAGGTGTGTAATGTTTCTGAAGAAAGTTCGAGTCTCTGTACGGTGAGTTGGGGGAGAGAAATGATTTAGGCAGTGCCGTGTTAAGGGAAATAAAATAGATGTGTCAGGTTGGAGATATTTAAGATTAGTGATAATGTCATTAAAAGTGAGTTTATCATGTTAGTGTATTTGTTAGTTAATAATGTCATTTATTTTAAAATTCTTGTTATGTGAGGTGAACATTGTAAAATGTTTTAATAATTATATTGTAGAATTGTAAATTGAGCTTAGTTTTTGGATGTCAGTTCTAAAATTTATAGCGTTGGGGTGTGCCTTAATTTGAATCATTTCTAAGATTAGTCTTTTATTTAGCCAATTCTCATTGTTTAGAATTTTTACGTTGTCGAATTGAAAATCATGTTTTTGTTCTATTGCATGTTGTGCTAGAGCTGTGTGTATTGTGGTGGTGTGTTTTACGCTATTGTTGTGTTCTTTTACTCTATTTTCTAGATATCTTTTGGTTTGGCCAATGTATGTGGCGTTGCAATCTTTACAGTCAATTTGGTAAACTATGTTAGATTTTCGGTTGTTGGATATTTTGTTTTTGGAGGAGCCAATGATTGATGAGATATTGTGTTTGTTGTTTGTGACCAAGGTTATGTTGTATTGTTGGAAGAGACGAATTAGTTGATGGTGTATGTTTTTTGTGTAGGAGAAGTTTATTATTCTGGAAGAGTCAAAATTGTTGTTATTAGTTTTTTTAAAGTTGATTATAGAAAGACGCTGTTTTATTATTTTTTCTGTGAAAGAGGTTGGGTAGCAATTTTTTGTCATAGTGTTACTAATGAGTTTTAAATTATCATTGTGAAATGAAGGGTGAGATAGTTTTATTGCCCGGTCAACTAGCATGTAGATTATTGCTTTTTTTTGGGAGAGTGGGTGGTGTGAAAAAATTTATGAATCGGCCAGACCAAGTTGGTTTCCTATACCAGTTTGTTATAATAGCGTTCTGTTTGTGGATTAAAAGTAAATCTAGGAAAGGGATTTTGTTGTCTATTTCAATTTCGGATGTGAACTGTAGTTTTGGATTGTAAGAGTTGAAGATTGTTTTGGTGGATTCGATTTCGTTTGTTGGGAGAGAAATAATAATATCGTCTACGTATCTTTTATATAATGGTACTGAGAATTTTAGTTTTTCTAAACAATTTGTTTTGAGATCTATCATGACGATGTTGGATAATATTGGAGCTAAAGGTGAACCCATAGGTAATCCTGAGATTTGTTGGTAAATTTTATTTTGGAATGGGAAGAATGTTGAGAACATGATATATTCAATAGCTTTGATTATTTCTTGTAAAGGGAATGTTTTTGAAAATAAGTTTGATCGTTTTTGTAGGCTTTGGAGAACTAGTTGTAATGGGATGTTAGTGTAGAGAGAAACGACGTCAAATGAGACTAATTTGTAGTTGAATGGGATTGAGGTGTTAGAGAGTGAGTGTTTTAGGTGAAAGCTATCTTTGATGTGTGAGTTGGTCGTATTAATTAATTTAGTGAGTTTTGATTATATGAATTCGGCTAGTTTGTGTGTTGGGCTATTTATAGATGATACTATTGGACGAAGTGGATAGTTGTTTTTGTGAATTTTGGGTAAGCAGTATAGACGGGATAGATTGCAATTTTCGGCTTTTAGATATTTGTATTTTGTCTCGTCGATGATTTTAAGGGTTTTCGATCTGGAGAGAATGTTGTTGATGCCTTTTTGTAGTGTGTTGATAGGGTTTTTATTCGTTGCTTTGTAAGTTGTAGAGTCTGCGAGTAAGTCATGAGTTTTGTTAATGTAGTCAGATTTGTTAAGGATAACTGTTGAGTTTCCTTTGTCTGCTCTTGTAACTAAAAGTTGAGAATTGTTTTCTAAAAATAAGGATGTTTGTTTTATGATTTGATTACAAGGAAAATTGAAAGGAAAACATTTTCTCAAAAACTAATTCTCAATAGGTAACTATCACAGTCCTAGGATTTTTGCTTTTACTTGTAAAACATATAACTCTTTTATAATTAATCATTCGTTACAGACAAAAGGAAAAAAATCGCCGATAAACGAAAAAAATCTTTATCAATTGAATACGTTTTTTACCAAACATTATTTACAAACATAAATAATGCTCTACATAACAACCTTCCTAATATGGGCAAAAACTTGAAATATCAACAATATCGAGGTTAGTTTAATCATACAATTTATCTTTTTTATTACGTCACAATAGATTAACGCTCTCTCGCACTCTTCACACATCTCAAACACTAATGCATAAAATTAAATAACTCAATTTATCAACATAATTATAACCTAAACATAACCAACAGTATTGTTATACAACACGACATAAAACTATATAACAGAATCATGACCAAAAAACGCTCATATATATAAGTTTTGTCAAATATCATTGTATTTGTTAAAAAAATGTGTATCACAATATATACAGAATCAACGATTTCTGAAGAGGAGCCGAACCGAGGGCCGAAACGTAAAAACATCCTGTATCTCCATTATTGACTTTGGAATACCCTTCATTGGCCGGACCGAAGCCGAATCCACACGATCTACTTGTTCATCCACACGGCCGCACACATCTTTGACTCGCTTCCTGTAAGGCCGTTACAGTGGTGTGACCCCTTAAAGTCTTCATATAATTTCCGAGATTTTCCAGTGATCGTAATTAAAATGATGAAATATTCGGAAAATTTCGGAGAAACTCGGATGTTTGCGTAAAAATAATTGTCCGCAAAACTCCGAATTCTTCATATTTGTTCCAATTCATAGAAAAATTCGGAATTTTTTTTCGGAAAAAATTGCACTAGAGGCGCGGGATCGTTCCCCGCGCTCAGTGCTTTTTTTAAAAATTATTATTACTATTAATCCTTATTTGATTAGTTATTTTTATTAGTTATTATCATTATTTAAATTAATTATCTTTTAGTGTCGAAAAATTTATCGCGCACTCTGACCGCTTATTTTGTTAGTTTGTAGGTCAATTTAAATATAAAAATAAATCTATGTTACAACTTATTTATCTTCTAAAAAATTGTTTGCGCTTTACTCACAACCGTCCCTACGCCAAATAAATTGTAATTCATAAAAGTAAGCGGAAATTTATTTATATTCGTATTATTATATTCATTCTCATATACTTTCATCAAACGATAAAGCATTATGATAATGCTTTATCGCTTGATGAAAGTATATGAGCGGAAATATATTTATATTCGTATTATTATATTCATTCAATAACTAATCAAATAAGAATTAATATTAATAATAATTTTTAAAAAAGCACTCAGCGCGGGGAACGATCCCGTGCCTCTGCGGACCGAAGCCAGGAATGCTACCAACGGGACCATCTCATCGCTTGTAGAATATGTGCACTTTCTGGTACTTACGTTTCGCGGCCGGATACATTATGATAATGCTTTATCGCTTGATGAAAGTATAAGAATGAATATAATAATACGAATATAAATATATTTCCGCTTACTTTTATAAATTACAATTTATTTGGCATAGGGACGGGTGTGAGTAAAACGCAAACAACTTTATAGAAGTAAAATAAGTTGTTATTTAGATTTATTATTATATTTAAATTAACATATAAATTAATAAAATGAGCGGTCAGAGTGCGCGATACATTTTTCGACACTAAAAGATAACTAATTAAAATAATAATGATAACTAATAAAAATAACTAATCAAATAAAAATTAACAGTAATAATAATTTAAAAAAAAAGCACCGAGCGCGGGGAACGATCCCGCGCCCCTAGTGCAAATTTTTTTCCGAAAAACTCCGATTTTTTTCGGAAAATTTTTCCGTTTTTTTCCGAATTTTTCTATGAATTGGAACGAATAAGAAGAATTCGGAGTTTTGCAGACAATTATTTTTACGCAAACATCCGAGTTTCTCCGAATTTTTCCGATTTTTTTCGAATTTTTCCGAATATTTCATCATTTTAATTACAATCACGGGAAAATCTCGGTAATCATATGAAGACTTCAAGGGGTAACACCACTGTAACGGCCTTACAGGAAGCGTATTTTTTGATATTTTTTTTGGCGGAAGAAAATGTGATAAACAAATAATACTTGCTGTATTTATTAAGCATATATTTAAATAATATTTCATCTTCAATATATATACATACTTCAGGCATACTTCAATATATGTTTAATAATTACCCCAAGTATTATTTGTCTAAAACGATTCGTGGCAGGCCGTTACAGTGGTGTTACCCTTTAAGGAAAATAATGTTTGCAAAAATTTCGGAAATTCATTATTTCTCAGAATTATGAGGGATCAAAAAATGTAATAAGTTTTTTTACGAAAATCTCATTTTTTTCATTTATAACTTTTCTCCGAATGTCTCCGCAGCCGTTCACTCAATAGGAAATAGAAATAGTTCCGGAAAAAAAGAACAAGTTTTTTTTCGAAAATCTCATTTTTTTTCATCTTTAAATTTTCTCCGAATATCTTCGCAGCCGTTTCCTCACGTAATAGGAAAAAGGAAAATTTCCGGAAAAAATAATAATAATCAGTTTTTTTTTACGAAAATCTCATTTCTTTTCATCTTCAACTTTTCTCCGAATATCTCCGCAGCCATCCACTCAGGTCATAGGAAAAAAAAAATTCCGGGAAAAAATGAGAAATCATGAATTTTCAGTGAAAAAAAATGTGTTTTTGGGAAATAGAGCAGAACTTGAATCTGTTTTAAATCATTTTTTGTCGGAAAAACTCAAATATGACTAAAATATGAGAAATTATAAAAAAATTTGGGCCAGGAACGCTACCAACGGGATCATCTCATCGCTTGTAGAATATGTGCACTTACTGGTACTTACGATTCGCGGCCGGATGGATGATTGGCTTATTTTTGGGGATAATGCTTTATCGCTTGATGAAAGTATGAGAATGAATATAATAATACGAATATAAATATATTTCCGCTTACTTTTATGAATTTTAATTTATTTGGCATAAGGACGGGTGTGAGTAAAGCGTAAACAATTTTATATAAGATAAATAAGTTGTAATTTAGATTTATTATTATATTTAAATTAACGTATAAACTAAAAAAATAAGCGATCAGAATGCGCGATACGTTTTTTTGTATACATTAATAATGCAGAGAATCAAGAGCTAAATAAGCATTGAAATCATCTAAAAGCCTCGCGCGTGCCGTCGGGTGACGTCACGCGCCAGTCGTGCTCAGATTGCTTTTTCCCTCGAAGCCTTCGTTTCGGCTTGGCCGCACATGAACGTGCTCAGCGTCCATGAATTGGTGTAGCTGCCGAAGGCGCAGTCGGGAAACTTTGACCGTGCTCGTCTCTTTCCGAATATGTCCGAGCGTCGCTCGCTCACGGACACGCGCTACTATGATTGTGTGATGGTCGCGTAAGAGACTAGAGAGGGGGTAACTGACGCGCGATCTGGCTGCACTGGACGCGGGTCCGATCCCCGGTAGCAATGTCTTGTTTTTTTTATTAAGCACATACGAATTAAATATCATAAATAATGCCTGAACAGGCGAGAATAGCTAAAGCGAGAGTAAGTTCGAAATTTTCTGAATATAAAATGAAGAAAAAAAAAAGTTGGTTCACCGGGGATTGAACCCGGACCGTAAGCATCGTTAATCCGTCACGTTGCCAACTCAGCAACGACGCTCATTGCAGACAGAGGAACATTTATGATACACTCTTATCCATAATGTTTACTGTTGAAAGAAATGCCGAAACGATCGCGGCAAAGGCTCAAGATTTCTTTTTGAACGTTCCGCGGTCGTTTCGGCGTTTTATTTTTCAACGCGGTTCGTCGTTAATTTTTTTAACCCGCATTTTCGGCATAAACGGGCAACCAAGAGAAAACAATGATCTCGATACATGTTTTTCACTTTGGAATTCATTGAATGCATATTCCAATCCGCAGTACGGCCACACATATATGTCGAGCTCGATCGGACGGAAAACGTCGCTCCGTTCGCCTGTCGAGCGAGCGCGATTTGCGAGGGGCAGAGACTTTTCCCCCCACCGAGCTGACCATTCGTGTTCACGCTGACTGCGATACCGACTTGAGCGGTGATCACGGACTGGCGCGGCTACAAGGGAATCTGCAACCTCGACAGAGGCGATGATCACGAAATCATACTCCCGAACTCGCCGCCGCGATTTAGCGCCATTTACGAGGCACGCCGAAAAGGGGAGCGTTGTGCATCTCCCTACTAATCTCTGGTACATACAGGCTAGGATAGGGAGCAGAGATTAGTAGGGAGATGCACAACGCTCCCCTTTTCGGCGTGCCTCGTAAATGGCGCTAAATCGCGGCGGCGAGTTCGGGAGTATGATTTCGTGATCATCGCCTCTGTCGAGGTTGCAGATTCCCTTGTAGCCGCGCGAGTCCGTGATCACCGCTCAAGTCGGTATCGCAGTCAGCGTGAACACGAATGCGTAGCTCGGAGGGGGAAAAGTCTCTGCTCCTCGCAAATCGCGCTCGCTCGACAGGCGAACGGAGCGAGGTTGTCCGTCCGATCGAGCTCGACATGTATATGTGGTGTCACGTCCTGAGGGGACGTGGGCATATATTTTATCGCGGTTCCCTCTTTTTAGCCTACGCCTAGCGCAATAGCTCGGGATGAGGGTGACAAAGGGAAAGGTGCATGCAAAGATGGGAGGGACGCAGTGACTCGATTAAGAAATGAATTGATCTATACAAATAATTAACAATTTGGGATTTATTGATATTAACCAATTTAGTTAATTCCGTCAACATGAAAATACATAGAGGTTCGCTTACATTTATGATGCGCCGTGGATACGATAATCGGTTTACAGAGGTTGAGTTCGGCCCTCCGCAGATAGGTCGGACCCCTCGGTTGCGCACGCTCGGAGACAATGTTGAAATTACACGTTCACACATGCGAGTTTCACACGTACACATTCAACGTAGACAGTTAAATGATTTCTTACAGTTCGCGTATTTATGAGGAACAATTTCGAGGTTCAAGTTTCGCGTTTGCTGTCAGGAGACAGATGTTCTACTTATTCCGATGAAAGTTGTTGGGAGACTTTTCTCAGCGAGTGATGATGGGACACTTTTGGGAGACTAGGCCTGAACGAGTGGTGATGGAACACTGACTCCAAGATTTTTCTATCCTAGCTTGTAGGATATTTTGGATGCTGGGATGGTGGGAGAAGAAGTTTCTCGAAAAGTGCATTTTCGTCCTGCGTTAATTTTTTGATTGGTGGAAACGATGTAGGAAATTGACGAGTGCATATGATTCGTCGAGTTGGAAGGGGAAATATTTTTTGAGACTATGATTGGGTGTAGGCTATGATGTGTGTGGTCTCCATCTCGATTCCCGGAAACTAGTCCGCGTCTCGTTATCTGGAGCGTTGGAAAAATATAGGGAGGAAAAAGGGCCTTGGTCGCGTTGCCGCGCTTGCCTCAAGATAGGCTTTGTTGACCCAGGTGTGAGAGTGCATGGGACATACCAGCGTAGTTTTATTGCCGGGTTAACTTTTCGGCATGAAGGATTTTCTTTTGGAGAATGTATATTTTTGTGGAGTAAGGATTTGGATATTTTCGTGTGTCTTCGTGTGTTGTACGTTCTTATGGCTAAGGATTTTATCATCAACTGCGTTTGACGGTTGCGTGTAGATATGGTCAAGACGGACTGTGCTCTCGCGTGGGAAATTATGCGCGACGCTCGCTTCTTATCGATATATTTCGTTTCGGCTGTGGAACGCCTAATTCTAAAGAAAATATAAGAACCCGTCGAAAAATGAGAATGCCGTTATCGTGTGTATTGGTTTTCGTAGTTCTCCACGATTTCCATGTGGCATCGGGTAAGCCCGCGTTTTCGCCGGAGTTGAAAAAAATAGGAGAGGAAAAAGAAATAGATAGTGCTTTTTCTCGCGACGTTACAGTGGCCGTACTGCGGATTGGAAAATGCATTAAATGAATTTCAAAGTGAAAAACATGTATCGAGATCATTGTTTTCTCTCGGTTGCCCGTTTATTCCGAAAATGCAGATTAAAAAAATTAACGACGAACCGCGTTGAAAAATAAAACGCCGAAACGACCGTGGAACGTTCAAAAAGAAATCTTGAGCCTTTGCCGCGATCGTTTCGGCATTTTTTTTCAACAGTAAACATTATGGATAAGGGTGTATCATAAATGTTTCTCTATCTGCAATGAGCGTCGTGGCTGAGTTAGCAGCGTGACGGATTAACGATGCTTACGGTCCGGGTTCAATCCCCGGTGAACCAACTTTTTTTTTCTTTTTATATTCAGAAAATTTCGAACTTACTCTCGCTTTAGCTATTCTCACCTGTTCAGGCATTATTTATGATATTCAATTCGTATATGCTTAATAAAAAAAAACAAGCCATTGCTACCGGGGAAGTGCAGCCAGATCGCGCGTAAAAGTTACCCCCTCTCTAGTCTATTACGTGCCCATCACACAATCATAGTAGCGCGTGTCCGTGAGCGAGCGACTCTTGGACACTTCGGAAAGAGCCGAGCACGGTCGAAGTTTCCCGACCGCGCCTTCGGCAGCTACACCAATACATGGACGCTGAGCACGTTCATGTGCTGCCAAGCCGAAACGAAGGCTTCGAGGGAAAAAGCAATATGAGCACGACTGGCGCGTGACGTCACCCGACGTCACGCGCGAGGCTTTTAGATGATTTCAATGCTTATTTAGCTCTTGATTCTCTGTGTTATTAATGTATACAAAAAAATGTATCGCGCACTCTGATCGCTTATTTTTTTACTTTATACGTTAATTTAAATATAATAATAAATCTAAATTACAACTTATTTATCTTATATGAAATTGTTTACGCTTTACTCACACCCGTCCTTATGCCAAATAAATTATAATTCATAAAAGTAAGCCCAGAAGCCCAGAAGAAGTAAAAGTAAGTACCAGAAAGTGCACATATTCCAGAAAGTGTTATACCAGAAAGTGCACAGTTGGTAGCGTTCCTGGCTTCGGTCCGCAGGGGCCCGTAGTGCAAATTTTTCTCCAAATTTTTTATAATTTCTCATATTTTAGTCATATTTGAGATGTTCGGAGAGAAAATGATTTAAAACAGATTCAAGTTCTGGTCTATTTCCCAAAAACACATTTTTTTTCACTGTAAATTCATGATTTCTCATTTTTTCCCGGAAATTTCTCTTTTTCCTATGACCTGAGTGAACGGCTGCGGAGATATTCGGAGAAAAATTAAAGATGAAATGAAATGAGATTTTCGTAAAAAAACTGATTATTATTATTATTATTTCCGGAAATTTTCCTTTTTCTTATTACCTGAGTAAACGGCTGCGAAGATATTCGGAGAAAATTTAAAGATGACAAAAATGAGATTTTCGTAAAAAAAACTTGTTCTTATTTTTTTTCCGGAACTTTTTCTTTTTCCTATTGAGTGAACGGCTGCGGAGATATTCGGAGAAAAGTTATAGATGAAAGGAAATGAGATTTTCGTAAAAAAAACTTATTACATTTTTTTATCCCTGATAATTCTGAGAAATAATGAATTTCCGAAATTTTTGCAAAAGTTATTTTCCTTAAGGGGCAACACCGCTGTAACGGTCTGCCACGAAGCGTTTTAGACAAATAATACTTGGGGTAATTATTAAGCATATATTGAAGTATATTGCAAAAAAAATTTATGGGAAAATATTACAAAATGGCGACACTGCAGCAAATTCTTCCGAGGCATGTTGAACTTAAGGTGCTCTGCGGCACGTAATATAACCTGTGCCAATTTTAATCTGGACAAAATAATTTCTTTTTATTAAATCTAGATGAGTGTAGCTAGTGAACCACGTAGGGGATTTTAGAAATATTGATTTTTGAGTAATTGCCGGGTATTTGACTAAAAATATTCAATTTTTTTTAAGTCAGTTATTTGTTAATAAATATTGTTTTAATTAACTTATCGAAAATCCCCTACGTGGTTCAGTAGCTACACTCATGTAGACTTAATAAAACAAAATTATTTTTTTTAGATTAAAACTGGCACAGTTATACTGCATGCCGCGGAGGTTCGACATGCTTCGGAAAAATTGGTGCGATGTCGCCATGTTGTAATATTTTCGGATGAAAAATTTATAGCAACATACTCAAATATATGCTCAATAAATACCGCAAGTATTATTTGTTTATCACCTTTTCTTCCGCAAAAAAAAAAATATAAAAAAATACGCTTCCTGTAAGGCCGTTACAGTTGTGTTGCCCCTTAAAGTCTTCATATAATTTCCGAGATTTTCCCGTGATTGCAATTAAAATGATGAAGTATTCGAAAAATTCGAAAAAATTCGGAAAATTCGGAGAAACTCGGATGTTTGCGTAAAAATAATTGTCCGCAAAACTCCGAATTCTTCATTTTTGTTCCAATTCATAGAAAAATTCGGAAAAATTTTCCGAAAAAAATCGGAGTTTTTCGGAAAAAGAGTTGCACTAGGGGCGCGGGATCGTTCCCCGCGCTCAGTGCTTTTTTAAAAATTATTATTACTATTAATTCTTATTTGATTAGTTATTTTTATTAGTTATCAATATTATTTTAATTAGTTATCTTTTAGTGTCGAAAAATTTATCGCGCACTCTGACCGCTTATTTTATTAGTTTATATATTAATTTAAATATAATAATAAATCTAAATTACAACTTATTTTACTTCTGAAAACTTTTTTTGCGCTTTACTCACACCCGTCCCTATGCCAAATAAATCGTAATTCATAAAAGCAAGCGGAAATATATTCGTATTATTATACTCACAAGGAACATACCTCAGGTGTCCGCCTCCGATTTTGTTGAAACTCATATATGTGATAGAGCATCGAAAACTTTGAGACACGTATTTTTTTTATCGGCGGAAAAACGGATTTAAGGGGGGAAACCGCCCCTCAAAGAAAGGCGTGGCTAGGGGTGATTTTGCAGTTTCACCCAGAAGCAATCCACCGATCTGAATGAAACAAAAACGAAAATTCTTCTAATGAAAAGCGATGAAAAATCCACTACGAAAATGTTAAGAAAACATTAAATTAGGGGGTAAACCACCCGTCAATTTGCCTTTTTTTCGCCCCACGCTTAAGAGGGTTGTATGCAAATTGATAAAACAGGTATCATTTTGAAGGGCAATTAAAATTAAAGTTGACGGGTTTTTGCGTTTTGGCGGCATAGCAAATTTAAGGGGGTAAACCACCCCTAACATAAATTTATTTATCATGGTCGTTTTTTCTGTGTTGAAAGTATACCAGGTGTGTAAGTATGAAACCGGAATTTGCCCATAGGTGGCGCTAGATGTCGATGCAGTTACCGACACATCACGTCAGCGGTGTCTTGTTATTGTATTGATATCCGACAAAGATTTCCAACGCACAATAACACGAGTTTCATTCAGTAGCATTAGTTTATTAGAGATAAACATGTCGAGTTTTGTGCCAACAAATTACGATTTGCGGACAGCACTACTTTTCTGTTTTCATCTGAAGAAAACCGCAGCCGAATCGCATCGAATGCTTGTGGAGGCGTTTGGTGAGCATGCTCTCGGTAAAACACAGTGTTTCGAGTGGTTCAAACGGTTCAAAAGTGGCGATTTTGACGTGAGGAACGAAGAACGTGGAAGACCACCGAAAAAGTTTGAAGACGCTGACCTGCAAGCCTTGTTGGACGAAGACGACGCTCAAACACAACAACAACTGGCGGATCAGTTAAAGGTGACCCGAGAAGCCTTCTCCAGTTATTTGTATGATATCATTACAATAAACGTGTTTTTTCTGTACAAAAATTCCGGTTTCATACTTACACACCTGGTATGCACTGATTTTAAATATTTCTGTAAGCTACAATTTAATGTTTTATCATATTTCAAAATTATTACATTCGTCTTAAGGGGTATCTACCCCTCTGACGAGAAACATCATTGAAGTATCCGCTTTCGATTTCGTTGAAACTCATATATGTGGTAAAGCATTGCAAACTATTAAACATGTTTAATTTTGTATCGGCAGAAAAACGGTGTTAGGGGATGAAACCACCCCTCAAAGTTTCTCCCACAAGCAGTCCACCGATCTGAATGAAACAAAATCGAAAATTCCTCTAATATTACGCGATGAAAAATCCACTACAAGAGTGTTGATTAGAAATACAATTAAGGGGTAAACCACCCCTCCATTTGCTGTTTTTCACCCCACGCTTAAGAGGGTTGTATGAAAATTAATAAAACAGGTATCATTTTGAAGGGGAATCAAAATTCAAGTTGACGCGTTTTTGCGTTTTAGCGGGACAGCAAATTTAAGGGGGTACACCACCCTTAACATAAATTTGTTCATCACCGTCGTGTTTTCTGTGTTTAACATATATCCGCGGATTCAAAATATTCTCCCGCGGTTTTAAATTATTAGGTTTTTAAATTTCTACATTTTAAGGGTAAACCACCCCCTCTGATTGCTTTTCATTTGAAGTTTCGCGAAAGGTTTCAAGAATTTCGTTAAAACTGTTTTCATTTCATCGGTAATATCGATTTTATGTTTGTGTGTGCAGGCATATTCGTTTTGAGTTTTAGGAGCGGTACTTTGGGAGTGGGGACCTGGGGCTGCCCCTTACTCATGAGACTCATATTTTCGTGTCGAAACGCTTCTGATTTTAATATGCACGTCCATTAAGCATCTCCATAGGAATAAACATACACTTCTACTATATCATTCGTTATAATAATTTCCAGAATAAGTTATAAGGCTCACTTCGTATATTTCGGAACGATGATGCGCCTGGATCAAGCGATAATATAGCCAGCGACGTAGTTTTGTGGAGGAATGTATATTTTTATTATTTTACCGTTTATTTAATTAAACATATTAATGAAACTGAGAGTTTTACAGTAGGTTAACGAACATGTTTTTTATATATTTTGACATATTTCATTTGGAAATCATATCAGCTGATTTAATTAATAGTACTTGTGAAAAGTATCGCAGTCATATGCCGTCAAATCATTTTCTCGTGGCATATACTTTTTTTCATATGATAAATATCAACAATCATGGCTCATAATTCCTGCAATAATGATAGTCGTCAAAAAAATGCTTCAAACACAACGACTTTTTGCACCATGCACATCTGATAATGGCCAAATTATTGAAACCGGGTATTTCACAATGTGTGTTCGATTCACCAAAACCAAAGGTAACAGGATTTTCAAAATCTTCTGGTTTTTTAGATATATAATTACTTTTATACCATGAATATTTAAAAAGATTAGAATATCGCGGTGATGAGAGTTGATTGTGTGTAAGTGATTGCAGTTCAATTATATTATTCCTCAAGTGCAAATGGAGTTGAAATGAAATATATTTTTGTTACTGCATTGCATCTTTGCATGGGAGATGCTTTCATAAAAACTTTTGAATTAGAGGAAGAAACATTTCGGCGCGAAAATATAATTATGACAATATGAAAATATGAGTCTTATAAGTAAGGGGTAGCCCCAGGTCCCCACTCCCAAAGTACCGCTCCTAAAACTCAAAACGAATATGCCTGCACACATAAACATAAAATTGATATTACCGATGAAATGAAAACAGTTTTAACGAAATTCGTGAAACCTTTCGCGAAACTTCAAACGAAAAGCAATTAGAGGGGGTAGTTTACCCTTAAAATGTAAAAATTTAAAAACGTAATAATTTGAAAACGCGGGAGAATATTTTGAATCCGCGGATACATGTTAAACACAGAAAACACGACGGTGATGAACAAATTTATGTTAGGGGTGGTTTACCCCCTTAAATTTGCTGTCCCGTTGAAACGCAATAACGCGTCAACTTGAATTTTGATTCCCCTTCAAAATCATACCTGTTTTATTAATTTTCATACAA
The DNA here is from genome assembly GCA_944452715.1 of Ophion slaviceki. Taxonomy (NCBI): domain Eukaryota; kingdom Metazoa; phylum Arthropoda; class Insecta; order Hymenoptera; family Ichneumonidae; genus Ophion; species Ophion slaviceki. The sequence goes on from OX101790.1 coordinate 10,049,521, forward strand.
CCCTGTTAAGCGTGGGGTGAAAAACGGCAAATGGAGGGGTGGTTTACCCATTAATTATATTTCTAATCAACACTCTTGTAGTGGATTTTTCATCGCTTAATATTAGAGGAATTCTCGATTTTGTTTCATTCAGATCGGTGGACTGCTTGTGGGAGAAACTTTGAGGGGTGGTTTCATCCCCTAACAACGTTTTTCGGCCGATACAAAAAAAAACATGTTTAATAGTTTGCAATGCTTTACCACATATATGAGTTTCAACGAAATCGAAAGCGGATACTTCAATGATGTTTCTCGTCAGAGGGGTAGATACCCCTTAAGACGAATGTAATAATTTTGAAATATGATAAAACATTAAATTGTAGCTTATAGAAATATTTAAAATCAGTGCATATACTTTCAACACAGAAAAAACGACCATGATAAATAAATTTATGTTAGGGGTGGTTTACCTCCTTAAATTTGCTATGCCGCCAAAACGCAGAAACCCGTCAACTTTAATTTTAATTGCCCTTCAAAATGATACCTGTTTTATTAATTTGCATACAACCCTCTTAAGTGTGGGGTAAACAAAAGGCAAATTGAGGGGTGGTTTACCCCCTAATTTAATTTTTTCTTAACATTTTCATAGTGGATTTTTCATCGCTTTGCATTAGAAGAATTTTCGTTTTCGTTTCATTCGGATCGGTGGATTGCTTCTGGGTGAAACTGCAAAATCACCCCTCGACACGCCTTTCTTTGAGGGGCGGTTTCCCCCCTTAAATCTGTGTTTCCGCCGATAAAAAAAATACGTGTCTCAAAGTTTTCGATGCTCTATCACATATATGAGTTTCAACAAAATCGGAGGCGGACACCTGAGGGATGTTCCTTGTCAGTCTCATATACTTTCATCAAGCGATAAAGCAGTATCATAAGCTATCCGGCCGCGAATCGTAAGTACCAGAAAGTGCACATATTCTACAAGCGATGAGATGGTCCCGTTGGTAGCGTTCCTGGCTTCGGTCGGCAGGGACGCGGGATCGTTCCCCGCGCTGCGTGCTTTTTTAAAAATTATTATTACTATTTATTCTTATTTGATTAGTTATTGAATGAATATAATAATACGAATATAAACATATTTCCGCTCATATACTTTCATCAAGCGATAAAGCATTATGATAATGCTTTATCGCTTGATGATTAGTATATGACCGGAAATATATCAGGTTGATAAAAAAGTTTTGTCGCAATAATTTCAATATAATTTATTTATTTATATATCTTATACAAAACATTTCTAATCAACAATATATTCGCCATCGGTTTCTATGACACTCGACCATCTAGTTGGCAACTCATTTATTCCCTTTGCCCAAAACTGCGGCGGCTGGAACTCAAAGAAATTTGAAATATCCCTTCTGAGATCGTCGACGTTTTCGAAAGTTTTGTTTCTCAAATATGCCTTCAAATGTCTGAACAAATGGTAGTCAGATGGCGCGATGTCGGGAGAGTATGGTGGATGAGGAACGGTATTCCAGTGAAGCTCAGTGATTGTTTTGTGGGTTTCCTTTGCGACATGGGGTCTCGCGTTGTTGTGGAGAAGGTGCACAGTCGCGCGTCTTGGCCGTTTTTTTCTTATAGCTTTTGCCAATTCCTGGCGATTCTCGATGTATCGTGTAGAGGAGATCGTCTTACCTACAGGGAGAAAATTGTTAAACAGCATTCCCTTTGCGTCCCAGAAACAGCACAACAAAACCTTTTGTGAGTGACGATCAGATTTCGGTTGGTGTGGCGGTTTTTCTCCGATACGAAGCCAGTAGGCTAAACGCGTTCTGTTATCATACAAGACCCAGCTTTCATCTCCCGTCACAAGATCTTCTAAAAACTCCTTGCGATGGTGGCGAAGCAGGAGAGACTGGCAGATGGTCACGCGCCAGTTCTTATTGTCGTCGGTGAGACGGTGTGGTATCCATTGAGCTAGAACCTTCCTGTATCCCAAGTTGTGTAAGTGATTGACTATTGACGGTTGGGTGCAGCCAAGTTCTCTTGCTAGCTCGTGCGTACTTGCTTCCGGTTTTTCTTTGATGCAGCGGAGTAATGCTTCATCATTGATGGTCGACGGTCGTCCGGAACGTTCCTTATCTTCAAGGCTTGTGTCTCCAGATTTAAAACGATTGAACCAACGCTGGACTGTTCGATGAGAAACTACGTTCTCGCTAAATGCATCCTGTATATTTTTAGCAGTTGTGCTTGCGTTCGTGCCGCGCCGCCACTCGTAAAAAATGATCGCTCGAAGTTGCTCCTGCGAGATCGAAGCCATTTCTGTCCACTAGAACGCGCGCTCGCCCTTTTATACCCTGTCACGCGGAAGAGTAGAAAACATTCTAGAATATTCTCGACATAGCTCGATGTCATATTGCGTCAATACGTAAAAAGACATTTTTTAAATTTTTGCGACAAAACTTTTTTATCAACCTGATATTTATATTTGTATTATTATATTCATTCAATAACTAATCAAATACTTTCATATACTTACGCTCATATACTATATACTTCTTTCATATACTACTTTCATAAAGCGATAAAGCATTATCATAATGCTTTATCGCTTGATGAAAGTACACGGAAAAAAAGAAACAGCGAAAATCACAGTATAAACCGCATGAAAATCAGGGTGACATATTTCATTTTACAGTACAACAGAGTAATGTAAATCCTGTCCTACAAAAATGACGAATTTTCCTGTACACACTGAGATTTTTACAGTTACACTGGCTTATTTACAGTTCGGTATTGTGAATACCGAAAATTGTACAGTGTGGCACGGTAGTTTTACTCTTCTTTCGACAGTTTGTAACGTAATCTGTGCACCCTGAGATTTTTACAGGTACATTGGTTTATTTGCAGTTTTATATTGTGAATACATCAGTGATTTCAATAAAAATATTCAACTGTAAAATTTAAATGCGATCACTGATTTTTATACTGTACGCACATGAGGCACGAGGCCAGGACACAAAGGATTGCCAGTTAGTAGTGCGTGGTTGATGGGACGCGGACATCGAAATTTGTGCGACAGAATTCAAGAAATTATTAAGAAAAAGAGAATTTAAAAAAAAGGTACGTTCTTGTCTAATTAGGACTTGTCTCGCGCGTGGGGTGAGGCACGTGGCCGGGACACAAAGGATTGCCAGTTAGTAGTGCGTAGTCGATAGGATGCGAACGTTGAAATTCTTGCGACATAATACAAGAAAATATAAAAAAGAGAGAATTATTTACAAAAAGGTACGTTCTTGTGAATGTGACCGATTTTTAAATATTTTTTGCACATTTTTTTCAAACTTCTTTTATCGATAAACTTTTTTTTGAGTCTCATTCGCTTCATTATATTCTCGACACACACACACACACACACACACACACACACACACACACACACACACACACACACACACACAGACACAGACACAGACACAGACACACAGACACACAGACACACAGACACACAGACACACAGACACACAGACACACAGACACACAGACACACAGACACACAGACACACAGACACACAGACACACAGACACACAGACACACAGACACACAGACACACACACACACAGACACACAGACACACAGACACACAGACACACAGACACACAGACACACACACACACAGACACACAGACACACACACACACAGACACACAGACACACAGACACACACACACACAGACATACACACACAGACACACAGACACACAGACACACACACACACAGACACACACACACACACACAGACACACACACACACACACACACACACACAGACACACACACACACGCACGCACGCACGCACGCACGCACGCACGCACGCACGCACGCACGCACGCACGCACGCACGCACGCACGCACGCACGCACGCACACACACACACACACACACACACACACACCTGCAAGGATGCAGGTGAATGCGTCCAAAAGGTACGCAGAACGAACGCGGGAGATCTGCTGATCGTTCTGAATAAGGAGAGCTCAGTCAAAGCACCGGAATTGCGAAACCAATTCGAAGGTGTTCTTGGTGAATCAGCAACGGTCCAGAGTAAAGTCCAGGAAGTTGATCTGGAGATCAAGGACCTGGAAGAGGACGCGACGAAGGAGGAGATATCGGCGGCCCTGCAGAGAGTCTTGGAACCGGACTATTCCGTCACGGAATACTCTGTCAAGTCTCTGCGTAAAGCATATGGTAGAACTCAGACCGCGGTAATACGACTCATGGTGCCTGCTGCCCGGAAACTTCTGGATACAGGAATCATCCGAGTCGGCTGGTGTAGTTGCAGAATCCGAGAGGTGGTGAGACCACTAAAGTGTTTCAAGTGCTGGAAATTTGGACACTTATCACGGAACTGCAAGAGCAACGTCGATCGGGCTAAAGACTGCATCAAGTGCGGTAACACTGGCCACAAAGTTGCCGAATGCACAGCAAGCGCAAAGTGTGTCATATGTGCAGAAGCGGGAGATGGGGCACCCACAGCCCACATCGCAGGTAGCAGCCGGTGTCCAGCGTATACGCGGGCTCTCCAGGCTCTTCAGGCACTCCAAAAACGATGCAAATGAGAGTACTCCAGCTGAACCTCAACCATTGTGAAGCAGCACAGGACCTTCTCATGCAGACTGTGCGCGAGCTGAAGCCTGACTTGGCGATACTCTCGGAACCATATAGACATCTAGACACGCAACCTTGGGAATCTGACGCAAGTGGGAAGGCCGCAATTTGGTCCTGCGGAAAACTTCCATTTCAGGATCTTGGGAGTCGGATGGAAACTGGTTTTGTGAGAATAAAAGCCAAAGGAGTTCATTTCTACAGTTGTTACGCACCGCCTAGTCTGACGACTTATGAGTTTGAGAATTTTCTCGACAACTTAGTCGCAGACGCTAAACAACGCTTCCCGGTAGCCATAGCCGGAGATTACAACGCGTGGGCTGTGGAATGGGGTAGTAAAGTGACGAACAGGAAGGGCCAAGCTCTGCTTGAGGCTATGTCCTTATTGGATGTAGTACTACTTAATGCAGGTACAAAGCCCACTTTTGTTAAAGGTGAAGCCTCCTCTATAGTGGACCTCACTTTTGTGAGTAGTAGCCTGGCAAGAGGAAACCAGTGCCACTGGGTAGTCAGTGATATCTACACTCACAGTGATCATCAAGCGATTCTCTGGGAGATTCGCGGTGACTTCAGCGGAACAGCGAAGGCACCGAAGACAAACGGGAAGGGCTGGAAAGCGAAAATGTTTGACGCGGACTTGTTTCGTGAAACTTTTGACACCAGCCCACTCGCAGCGGAAAGTGCAACCGAGAAGGTCGAGGTGGTCATGCAGAGGGTCACCGAAGCATGCGATGCCACAATGCCACGGAAACGTAATGTCGACTTCCGACCGGCGGTACACTGGTGGAGCGAACAAATTGCCGGCCTCCGAAGGGAGTGTCATCGAACTCGCCGCCTAGCGCAACGAGCTCGAGGTAAACGCTCGTTTCCCGATTTGGAAGAACAGCACAGGAAGGCGCGCTTGAAGCTTAAAAAGGCTATCAAGCAGAGTAAAGCTGAAAGCTGGGGCGAACTGCTCAGCGAGGTGGAAGATGCTCCCTGGGGCAGGCCGTACAAAGTCGTAATGACTCGGCTGAAAAGCCAGCCAATGCCATCGCCTGTGGACGCAGCCCTGCTGGAAAAGATTGTTTCACATCTGTTCCCTGAGCAACCCGAGGAGGACTACCAACTCGAGGAGGACGTCGATGAGGTCATCCCAGCCATCACTGAAGAAGAGCTTCTTACGGCGACTGCCAGGGTGGGCAACAATAAAGCCCCCGGCATGGATGGGATACCCAACATCGCACTCAAGGCAGCGATCAAGTTGGCACCGGCAATATTCCTGGGCATGTACAATGCGTGTCTCAAGGAAGGAATCTTCCCGGACAAGTGGAAGTGGCAGAAGCTAGTGCTCCTCCCGAAAGGGAAGAAGCCACCGGACGAACCTTCATCCTATCGTCCGCTCTGTATGCTGGATACCGCCGGAAAGATCTTCGAGCGCATCATCCATAACAGGATTGAGAAAGTCGTGGACCCTCTACTGGCGGAAGGCCAGTTTGGCTTCAGAAAGGAGCTCTCTACTCTGGATGCCATTAACACAGTGGTGAAGCAGGCGCAGGAGTCGACTGCGGGGAAACGATGGGCAAGAGGGTCCAAGAAGTACTGCGCAGTTGTCGCTCTCGACGTCAAAAACGCTTTCAACTCGGCGATATGGAAGTGTATCATGGATGCCCTAAAAACATTAGGTGTACCATGGTACCTACGGAGAATAGTGGCGAGTTACCTATGTAATAGGTGGCTCATGTACGACACAGAGGATGGACCAAAGACGTATAGGGTGACTGGAGGAGTTCCTCAGGGCTCTGTACTTGGACC
>OX101790.1:10060958-10233458 GCA_944452715.1 Ophion slaviceki
CTATGGCATACCCATATGGGCTGATGCACTGAAAATCCAGGAGTACCGCAGGAAGGCTGCAGCAACGTATCGCGTCAGCGCTTTGAGGGTAGCCTGTGCGTTTCGCACTGTCTCCGAGGACGCTATCAACGTTATCGCGGGAATGCTGCCTATTGAGGTGCTTGCCGAGGAGCGTAGATCGATGTACCAGCAGAAGGGAGCTAGAAACCCCAGCTATGCAAGGACAGAAGCGAGAGCAACCAGTCTCAACCAGTGGCAGACGATGTGGGATGCTTCTCCCAAGGGAAGGTGGACACATCGACTAATCCCGAAGGTGGAGATATGGGTGAACCGTCTACACGGGGAGCTCAACTATTATCTCACTCAAGTGATCTCAGGACACGGCTGTTTTCGGGCTTATCTCTATAAGTTTAATTATGAAGATTCCCCGGACTGCCCAGCATGTGTAGCAGTCGAGGAGAACGCTGAACATGCATTGTTCCAATGCCCACGTTTTAGTGCCTCCCGCGCGATAGTCGAGGATCAGCTGGAGACACGCATCACCCCGGACAACCTGGTTGAGTTGATGCTGAAGTCAGCAGACGCATGGGCAGCGGTATCGGCTTATGCTGCCGCAGTGATGAAGGAGTTGCGACGTGCAGAACGTGCGAGGAAGAAGACGACGCCGGAAGACCAGGCAGTCATAGATTAAATCAGCGACACGAACCCCTAAACCACTCATAACATCTAGAGTGGAACGGGGGATGTAAGGCCGTCTTACAACACTGCAGGAAGAGCTACGGCTAAGGCCTCTCCCGCGATGTAATACCTAGCGGTCGTCCCGCGAGAGAATTTGTAAGGCCACAGAGGAATGGGGGTTTTTAGTCGGTGCAAGCCCGACACACGGCAATTATATGCTACGGTGCGGAGGCATTTTCCCGCTAAAACTCTTAAAAAAAAACACAGACACACACACACACACACACACGCACGCACGCACGCACGCGCACGCACGCACGCGCACGCACGCACGCACACGCGCACACACACACACACACACACACACACACATGCACACACACGCACGCACACACACACACATAAACACACACACACACACACACACACACACACTGTAAGCAAAGGATTCGCCTATTTTTTTTAATTTTATTTTTATAATCAAACTTACAGTGTGAAGTTGTGAACGGCATTCACTGGTTACGACTTGTCTCGAGCGTGGCGCGACCAGGACACAAAGAACTGGCAGTTCTTTCAGCGCTTCAATTGTTCTTTCAGCGCTATTTAATGTTATTTTTACCCCTAATTTTGTATAATATACGATTTGTGGCACTATTAAAATACGGGGTTCATCAAGTTTGAATTACAGTATTAAAACAAGAACGTTTCCCGTGTTCACACTGTAAAAGCAACGGTTCAAAACTGAAACTATATCTGTTGCTAACCAGTTTCTAGAACAGAGGGCTTCACTGTTAAAACACCTACATAAACTCTGTCGATATAACTGGCGAATTCATTGTATACAATACCGATTAACCAACTGTCAAATTACAAGTTTTGTTGGATTTATATTACAGTGTTGAACTGTCAAAATTTAATTTTGACTACACTGTATTTTGGACTGAGTGTTCCAGTGAAAGATACAGTAGAGCGGTTCGAGTCCAAAGAGGAGAGTATAGGAACTGTAATAATTTACTTTGAGCACACTGTATTTTGAGCACTGTGTTTCAGGTAATATCGCTGTGAAATCGCTCGAGTCCAATGCGAACTGTGTAGCCCCTGTATTTTCTACTATTTCTTTTTTTCCGTGTATATGAGAATGAATATAATAATACGAATATAAATAAATTTCCGCTTACTTTTATGAATTACAATTCATTTGGCATGGGGACGGGTGTGAGTAAAGCGCAAACAATTTTTTAGAAGATAGATAAGTTGTAGTTTAGATTTATTATTATATTTAAATTAACGTACAAACTAATAAAATAAGCGGTCAAAGTGCGCGATAAATTTTTCGACACTAAAAGACAACTAATTAAAATAATGATGATAACTAATAAAAATAACTCATCAAATAAGAATTAATAGTAATAATAATTTTTAAAAAAGCACTGAGTGCGGGGAACGATCCCGCGCCCCTAAAAGTCTCCACCCCTCGCCAATCGTGCTCACTCGACAGGCGAACGGAGTGAGCAAGGAGACTAGCGGAAAGGAGTCCAAACTCCCTATCCTAGCCTGTATGTACGAAGTTCTTTCAATCGGTCGCAGAGATGTAGTGCTCAGTTCCGCCGCAGGCGTCGCTTGTGTTCCCCAGAGCCCATAATATATAGTAATACAAAACTGCATAAGGTCCGAGCTCCGCCTCAACGACCAATCACAAAACTGGGGTGATCGTGTTTCTCTCTCGTACTCACTTGGAACAGTCATGGTGCGTTCTCTCTCGCACAGCCGGACGATAATACACCCAAGTGGGGATTCCTTTTATTACAATATATAATAATATTGTGTACATACATATAAAAAATAAAATTTAAATAATATTAACGAAACAACTCGTGTTGTTTTATTCACATGGGCTTATTATATAATAAGCACAAGTAGAGGAGCTACGCCAGTTCTAACTCAGGGATCTCAGGGGGGAGCGGGGCGGGGGTCCCGCGCGGGGTATCCGGGGTATGACGTCACGGCGGGAAGGGTAAGGCCCGGCAGGGGGGGAGCGCGACGGTGTCTGCAGCAAAGGGAGGGGGGAGAACAAATAGTGGCAGTTAACCGTTGGAAAGCCATAAAGTTTTTGTATGTTTTATCGTATAACTCGGAATTATCAGCTTCATTATGGACACATGTGGATAAACGACTATATAAGGCTAGAAAAGTTTCCACCAATAAGAAAATGCTAGCTGCCATATGAAGGGCGCTCTTTCAGAGACTTATAAAAAAAATGCATTATTTATTGCATGCAACTGCAGGTATGAAAGGTGTCGATAAGAAAATTCAAACCGTCGCGGTTTCATTCCGAAAGATTACGTCAAGATGTTCACATGTGCGAGTATGGGGGGGGGGGGGGGGGTCCTCATTAGCTAATGAATTTTTAAAATCAAATGAAATTTTTATTTATAATAAACTTGTTTACAAAAAACTGTATAAGAACATTTTTTTTCTATTAATAATGTAACATTTTTTTTTGTACAATATTGTATATGTAGATGTTATACATTGAAAGACCCGAGCGAGCGCGCGCGCATGTGTGTGTGTGTGTGTGTGTGTGTGTGTGTGTGTGTGTGTGTGTGCGTCGATGTTTGAAAAATACAATGAAGACGTATGAAGACTGTGATTATTCTGGAACAAAAAAACATACATTTTTCTTATTAATCTACGTGGCACTGTAATATTTAGAATAATAGTATTTTCTGATAAAACTTACAATTAACCGAGAATCCATGTAGGCAGGTGGAGCACATGTTGCATGGGACAATTTGATGAAGTGGATTTCGACATGTGCTGCAGAAAATTCCACTCATTGCATTGAAGCGTTCCCTGTAGTGGCCCCGCACGGCTTTTGCTTCCACAAACATGTCTCGGTCTTGGAGGAAGCATGAAGTGCAATACCTTGCCCTTTCATTCGTTGTTATATAAAAATAATTTATACAGAATACAGCTCTCGGATTGAGAATACGATGACGTTGCAAGTCCAGTCTATATTTTTGCACATCATGGTTTTCACCATCACAGTCATTTTCATAGCCTGAATCGATGAGTTCTAGATCATCTCTCAGTTCATCTATGTCCATGGCATCTATTTAATTATCACTGTCGTCGTCGTCGTTGTTGGCGATATTGTTCATTGGAACCGCACCAATTTCTTCAGGCACCGAAGGGAATCCGTTTAAGCAAGTGGTACACACGCTGCTTAGAACAATTTCATGGAGTGGATCTCGGCAGTTACTGCAGAAGATCCCACTCATTACGTCGTATATTTCTCGGTAGTGGCCACGCACTGCTATCACGTTCTCAACCATTCCACCCATGTCCAATATGCACCTCGTACAACATTTCACACCACGAGATGGAATGAAATAATAGTAATTGACGCAATACATAGTTTGTCGGTTAAGATTATGAATAATTTGCAGGTCCAGTCTGAATTCTCGCCTATCATGGTTTCCATCATAATCACTTTCACAACCGGATTCATTAACTTCGAGATCACTGTCCAGTTCTTCTTCTTCTTCTTCATCTGTCACTTCCATCTCATTGTCGTCGTCATCGTCATCGCTGTCAATATCAATCACTTCAATGTCACGGATTTCATCGACCATTCCGTCGTCGTCGTCGTCATCGCTGACAATATCGATCACTTCTATGTCGCGGATTTGATCAACCATTGCGTTGTCGTCCTCGTCGCTGACAATATCGATCACTTCAATGCCGTGGATTTCATCAACCATTGCGTCGTCGTCATCGCTGACAACATTGATCACTTCAATGTCACGGATTTGATCAACCATGTTGTACGTTTTTCCGCAGCACTTTTCAAAATCACTCTCGGAAATTGAAGAGACTAGAATGATGAAAAAACGACTACCCCAGTCCTTTTTAATTATGGGATTCTCATTGGATGCAGAATGGTGGGGATGAGTTGCTCATTTTTTCTGTCTTACTCTAACATTGAAAAACAAAGGGAAAACGAGTTTTTTTTTCTCATTTTTCTCATAGGATGTGGAGGATAGTGGAGGCAGAAGTACAAACAAGTATACCTTCTAAGATACCCCATTCAGGCTAAGGGTGAACGAAAAGATTTGCCGTCACCAGAGTGGGGCGTTATCAGAAAAGAAACACTCCATCAGTAGAGGCGGAAGCTGACCTGCTAGGGGTCGATCTCCACAAAACCGCCTTTGGCGAGAGCGCATGGGAAAATCATACAAGTGATTATGAGTTTTCCTTACTATCGCTGGCGGGGTTAAATGAGTTGAAGTAAAACTCCATTGGTAAAGGCGGATGTTAACCTGCCAGAATTTAGACATTTTACGATCTCCACAAAACCACGTTTGACGACAGCGCATGGGAAAATCATACAAGTGATTATAATGTTTTCCTTACTATCGCTGGAGGGTTAAATGAGTTGAAGTAAAACTCCATTGGTAAAGGCGGATGTTGACCTGCTAGAATTTAGGCATTCCACGATCTCCACAAAACGACGTTTGACGACGGCGTGTGGGAAAATCATACAGGTGATCGCCATATTTTTTTTGGAATCTCGTTTCCCTATGTATGAATAACTTGAGCGCAGACGCTATAGCGGGTTACAGCCTATTTCTCTCACGTTTCTGATATCCCATTAAACATTTCAGTCCATATACTGGCAATCTTTATATTTTTCATCGAGATACCGGATTCCTTTACATTTTCCGCCGTGAACGCCCACTCACATTTAAAAACCCCATAATATGCTCCCCTCCTCATATCTATATTAACCGTTCCATATTTTTTTCATGCTCTATCCCCACTGCAGTACACATGGTAGTAAAAAAAGTCTGAGAGGGTATATTGTTAGACTTCTAAGATAGTCAGTCGAGGACAAAGACGGAAACATATTTTTCTTCAAAAGTTGTGGAGGCTGTGACCGCTGCTCGGAAAATTGAAACATTCGCAGTCGAGCAGTGAACTCATCCACATCGTGGTTTATTTGTCTTCAACCATTTTTCGTTGAAAAAAAACTTATAAAAATGTCCGGCGACATATCAGAAGCAAGATTACGAGAGCAAGCTGCACTGGTAAATTCAGCGGAAGAGTACAATGTGTGGGAGCGCCAATTCAATGAATTCATCGAGTTGTTGGAAAATCAAAGCTGTAATAAACGCCAGCGATTATCGATCGGATATCGCCAATCATTAATCGCTCAAATAGCGCGACTTGAAGGCTTGAAAAACTCTGTGCGTCAACGTTTCATTCATGAGGGTGCGGGATGTGGTGCGCGAGAAAGTGGTTTGATATGGCGGAACATTGAAACGGCATTTGAAAATCGCGTATTGACTGGTTCAGTTATCAATCGCGACCATTTTGACCCACGTCAATTTCTCGAAGATGCCAGGGACATGGTGCTTTTACATGTGAAAAACATTGTCGAGGAAAATTTGTGTGTAAAGGTTAACACCACGTTCAGCGGTGAGTTTGTGGCAGGTGATAAGCATGCAAACAAAAGTGTCAATACGAGAAACTTTGAACTTTTCCAGACATCTGATTTAAACGAGTGGTATGAGCAATGCGTTGTCGAACCCACTCTAGCATCTCTTGATGAATTTCAAGAACGCGACAGTGAGTGGACTTTGTTAAAAATTCTAAATTTGACCATAAGTGTGAATAATCCAATGCGCGCCGGGTGTCACTTAAAATTGTCAAAGGAAATAATGATGAAGCGTGCCATTGTAAATGTCAAGTCCAATGACAATGCATGTTTTGCATGGTCTGTGATCGCGGCTCTATATCCCACCGAACGAAACAGTGCCCGTCCATCTTCATACCCACACTATTCAACAATACTCAATCTACAAGATGTTGAATTCCCAGTGGCCATACCGCAAATCAAGAAATTTGAGCTTCAAAATAATTTATCAATCAATGTATATACCACCAACAAAAATAACATTGTTCCAATACGCGTGTCCCAATCCAAGAAGGAAAAGCACATTAATTTGCTATACGTACAAGATACGGAGGACAACAATGTGGGGCATTTCGCTTGGATTAAAAACCTGTCGAGGCTTGTGAACGCGCAACTCAACGTAAACGGCCATCACAAATATATATGCGATCGGTATATAATAGTTAACGTAACTTATACACACACACACACACATGTGTTTATTAGTGTATATTAGATATATGCTAGAATAATTAAAACATGTAAAAAAATAATAATAATTAAATAATAATTTTCGGTAGGTGTTTGCATTATTTCCCATCGGAGGCTAAACTGCAGTCACATGAGGTTGATTGCAGCTCGATAAACAACTGTGCCGTCCGTCTACCGAACGATACCAATAAGTGGCTCCAGTTCGTAAACTTCAACCGGAAAGAACGACACCCCTTCATCGTGTATGCCGATTTGGAGTGTGTATTAGCAAAGACTGGCGAGGAGAACGCGACAAAAGATATATGTCATCAACATGAAGTATTTAGTATTGGTTATTACGTGTGCTGTGCATACGATGACTCGCTCTCTTCATATCATTCACGTCGCAGTGCTGACTGCATATCATGGTTTGTAGACGAACTTAAAAACCTAGCATTGCGCATAAAAAGCATTTTTTGCGACAATCTGCCAATGATACCTCTAACACCAACCGAGTGGGCGAGTTTTCGAAACGCCACTCAGTATCACATATGCGAAAAACCATTTGCGCAAGACGATGTACGTGTTCGAGATCATTGCCATGTGACCGGACTTTATAGAGGTCCTGCCCATTCAAAATGCAACCTAAATTACAAACAATCATTTTTTATTCCCGTAGTTTTCCATAATTTGTCGGGTTATGATGCACATTTTATTATCAAGGAAGTAGCCACAGCTTTCGAAGGAAAAACTGACGTACTTCCAATCACAAAAGAGAAATACATCTCCTTCGCGAAGCATGTTGAAATTAAAGACGATACAAAACATAAGATCCAATTGCGCTTCATCGATTCATACAAATTCCTCAACACCAGTCTTGACAAATTAGCATCATTTTTGACCGAGGACAAACTCAAAATTTTACGGATGCAATTTTCAACTCTGTCGTCTGACGATTTCAATTTGTTGACGCGAAAGGGGGTCTTTCCTTATGAGTATATTGACGACGTGACTAGGTTGGACGACACTTGCCTACTACCACGTGACGCCTTTTACAGCTCCCTGACAGATGCTACAGTATCCGAGAGTGAGTACGCACATGCTGAGAACGTTTGGGAGCGGTTCTCCATTCGAACGCTGGGTGACTATAGCGATTTGTACTTGAAGACAGATGTCTTACTATTAGCCGATATTTTCGAAAACTTTCGGAATACGTGCATTGAGAGCTATGGCCTAGATCCCGCGTATTACTACACATTGCCGGGGTATACCTGGGATGCAATGCTAAAACACTCGAATGTCAAGTTTGAATTACTAACGGACATCGATATGGTTTTATTTGTTGAGCGGGGTATACGCGGTGGTCTTAGTCAATGCTCAAACCGTTATGCACGTGCTAATAACAAGTACATGGAGTCGTTTGATCCATCGAAAGCATCGTCATACTTGATGTATTTTGACGTCAACAATTTGTATGGATGGGCAATGTGCCAACCCTTGCCATATGCAGATTTTCGTTGGGTCAACGACGTGTCCAACTTTGATCCACTATCCATCGCGCTAGATTCACCTACAGGCTACATCCTTGAGGTCGACTTAGAATATCCCCAATCTCTACATGATGCGCACAAAGACCTACCGTTTTGCCCAATACACGAAAAACCACCAGGTAAGCGGGAAGAAAAGCTGCTAGCAACCGTCTGTGATAAAAAACGCTACATCATACACTATAGAAATTTACAACAATGTTTACGTCATGGATTGCGCCTCACGAAAATCCATAGGGTATTACAATTCACACAATCCCCATGGCTACGTTCATATATCGAGTTAAATACTCAGTTTCGAACGCTGGCCAAAAATGATTTTGAAAAGAATTTATTCAAATTGATGAATAATGCGGTGTTTGGCAAAACGATGGAGAATGTGCGCAATCATGTAGATATAAAGCTTTTGACAAAATGGGAGGGCAGGTATGGCGCGGAGGCAATGATTGCGAAGCCAAACTTCCACAGCCGAAGCGTTTTTTCGGAAAACCTCGTTGCCGTGGAATTGCGCAATCTCGAGGTGAAGTTCAACAAGCCGATATATGTGGGTATGTGCATACTCGACATATCCAAAACGTGCTTGTATGGATTTCATCACGAGTATATGGTACCATTGTATCGGAATAAATGTAAAGTGATGTATACCGATACAGATAGCCTCATATATGCCATTGAGAGCGAAGATGTATATGCAGACATGAAGTGCGACATTGAAAAATTTGATACGAGCGACTATTCAGCGGACAATAGGTATGATATGCCGCTTGTCAACAAGAAGGTACCCGGTCTCATGAAAGACGAATGTAATGGTGCAATTATGACCGAGTTCATTGGACTTCGATCGAAAATGTATGCGAAACGTGTCGAGGGTAAGAAGGACACGAAAAAAGTTAAAGGTGTCAAGAGCAGTGTTGTGGCTAGGACAATCACGTTTGACGATTATGCCCGATGCTTGAAGGAAGACATTGAAATGATGCGTAATCAAACGTGTATTCGATCGAAGTTGCACAAGGTCTACACCATTCGTGAGACGAAAATCGCTCTAAGTCCTCATGATGATAAGCGGTATATCATACCTGGGACCTCTGATACCCTACCATGGGGGCATTACAGAATACCGTCGTGAAAAGTTTGCTAATTTTTTTTCCACAACCTTGATGTAAAATTGTGTATATTTTTGTGAATATTGATTCATAAAACTCGTGAAAATTATGTATATATTTTGTTAAAATTATGTTTGTTGTTGTAAATATTTAATTGTATAAGAATGCATTTATTATTTTCCGTAAATAAAGAAACGGACTTTTTATAATCCCATGTGTTTATTCACTCTATCCATCTCCTCGTACTCACGTTCCACGAAAAAAAGGGATTATCGACGGCGAGAAGGGAAAAAGCAAGCCTGCTGTGGAGTCGGTCGGAGGCCTTGGAGGGATACATGCGGAGGTGACCAGTAGTTTAGGTCGAGAGTCATAAAACATATTTTATTTTTTCCATTTTCTTTATTATCGACTACAAATCGGATTTACTTATCCAACTATTGTGGCTATTGTCGAATCCTAGCCATTTTACAAACATTCGATTACCGCGCCTCTTCAGTACTGCTTCAATGAGATAGATATCGGGGTGCTTGACCCTGAGAAGCTCTTGTTCGTAGAAGCCACCGGCGATCGGTTCATCTTTATGGTCCTTCAAGTGGTACGTCACGGGATGAGTTTTTTTCACACGATATATTGTAAATATTTCTGTTGTCCAGTTTGGGGTGTAACCCTTTTCGAAAACAGTCTTAAATTTGCTGATTCTCACTTTATCGCCAACGGTGAATTTCGGTTGTCTTTTTATTGGAGGCTTATTGAAAATCTGCTGCAATTGCTTCTCATTTTCCGCGTTGACATTTCTCGGCTTCATCTTAATGGTGCGGTGTACAGAATCATTATATTCGGCTACTAGATTATCAAGAATATCGATCCACTTATAATTACCACGGAGACTAAATTGCATCCACATCTTATTTTTCAATGTACGATTGAAACGCTCGCAAATGGATGCCTTCAAGTTGCTATATGTTGAATACATGTGAATATTGTACTTTTTCATGAGAGCCTTAAAGTCACAATTGTAGAATTCTTTTCCCCGATCGACGTGTAAGTTCTGCGGTATGCGTCCCTTAACGAGTATCGACTTCATTGCGGTTGCTGCATCTTTGCCACTCTTACTCGGCATTGGCATGGCCCAGTCGAATTTTGAGAATGTATCGATGACGGTGAGAAGATATTTGTGTTTGGAGTTTTGACGCGCGTATGATGACATATCGACGAGATCGGCTTGCCAGGTTTCGTCCAAGCCACGGATGTCCACATGTCGACGCGGATAGTTTCGTCGAGCAGGCTTATGTAGCTCTAGCACGAGAGCGCTCCTTTTCTCGTTCATTTTCCAGTCCACGCAGTCGCGCATCCAATTCAGCAATGACGTGTGAATTACGAATCACCAAATCTTATAGAGTTTTGACATCGGCCTCGAGTGTCTTTGCAATGCCTCTTATCGTAGCTTCAAGTCCATTAACCAACAACTGACTACTCTCATTCAGTTCTTTGCGTATGTTCTTAATGATCGTTCGAGATTTCTTTTGTAACGCGCTTAAAGTGATTGCGTCATCTTCTCCTTCCGGATTAGCAATGTTACACAATCGTTTCTGCCCCAAGTCATAATGACCATCTGCGGTAATTCTAAAGCCAATCCCGGGTCGACCTGGAGGACCTTGCTTACTGTGGAGTACACTCCTACTTGAATGACGTCCAAACACATCGACACTCATGATGAGAATGCGTAAATTCTCCGACGTCGAGTTAATAAATGATTTCAGCTTCACGCAATTCCTCGATAATCGATATAATTTCATTCGCATGTGATGAATTTCCGGCTGCTTGTGATGCCAGAAGTAAGCGAAGACGATCCACTAGCTCGTTTGGATTGTCCCAATAAATATAGTCCAAGTGGGTGTTTTTTCTAGCTAGCTTATACATTGGCATACCTTTTCCCACATGATGATCAACTATATTTGCAATATACATGTTGAATTTGTGGCTGGTATTGCGGCGTATAGCCTCACTAGGCTTATACAATTTTTTGTGCGCATTCGTCGAGATTACAATTTTTTCATAGTTTTTCAAATCGTCCGGTGTGAGAGTTTCAACATTGGGCACTTTTTTAAACAACAGCTCTGTTAATCCAACAGTTTTCGGATAATTCACATCTCCCACACGAATATGTTGAGAGTCGAAAATTATCGGAGAATTGCCAATCATTAATTTGTTGTTAGCGAGATTTCGTACACCATATAATACATCCAAGCCCGCCTTTCTATTTGTTTGTAATAGCAGGAGATATTCGCGGATGAGCTCATCGACATTTTGCGAGTCATCATCATCATCCTCATATATCAATTTAAACGAATCTTGTGTTTCACTCTTCAAGGAATCGTGTGTCTCATTTTGATGTTTCACACTATTTAACGCATCTTCTTTTTCTTCTTCAACATTATCTCCCATTTTTTCATCCTTAATTTCCTCCTTCACCGCCACCACCTCACCTTTTTTATACGACACCAATTTCTCCAATGGCCCCACTATAGGCTTAAAGACATCCTGCATTCTCTGCTGATCGTTATCTTTCCCAATTTTCATCATTCGATGCTTTCGTCTGATTGCATCGCTCGCCTTGGCAGTTTCACGCAACACATCCTTTTCACGCAACAATTGTTCGCTCTTCATGTTGTCACTACCACGGCATGCTCAATACTGCCTCTTCAACTACCAGCAATGAGTCATTTATCAATAGTGAGAAAATAATCAAAACCTTGTCTATATCGACCATCATTAATACCGCTATCCTTGTCAATCGTGATAAATGCATACTTTTCGGAATTCCAGCATTTCGTGCACATGTTTTTAAAGCACGTATAAGTCATATCTGTATTAACATGATCGTTGTAGACGTGTTTGAGATTCATGTCATCCTGCTTGAAAAGCACCACGAAATTTGCATTATCTCTCACGAGATGTTTGGGGATACGAGTGTACGTCTGACAAAGATAAAAACTGTCAACAATCTCGTATCGTCCCATGGAAAAGAAGGCCCGAACATTATCCTGCTTTTCGCATGCTATGTCATCAAAGATGAATATAGAGTTGGATCGTGCATCACTTGGTGCTATCACTTGTTCATGCGCCTCGAATGGACGATATTCAACTCCACTCACAGGTTCGAGTAGGTGTTCGAGCAACTTATACTTTGGCTGCTTCAGCGATTTGGAATACAAGTAAATGTTCTCAAATCTCAAACCATTCGGATGGATGATGAGGGAGAGCAAAGCGTTGGTTTTCCCACAATTTGATGGACCGCAAAACAATGCACGTATGCTATCCGGCAATAAATTCCCATGACGTTTTTGTTTCTTCTTCCCCCCGCCATCTGCGACCAACTCATCGAAATTTATCACGGGAAGTCCACCTCCGATAGTTTGCTTCTTGGACGTCATCTCACACACGACTAACGACGAAATCATATAAATAGGATTCTTATAGGGATTATGCGTCAGTTGCGTATTGTCTTTAGACATGATTGTACATGGGAAGAGTGGTAAAGGTTTGGTCAATCGCCTAATCAACAAACTCCCCATTGAACTACATCTGCCGGGGTATCAGTATTGTGGACCAGGCACAAAGTTGGCCAAGCGCCTTGCTCGTGGTGATCCGGGCATTAATCCATTGGATACGGCTTGCAAACAACACGATATTGCGTATTCGAAAAATCCGGATAATCTTGAGGCGAGACATTTAGCGGATAAAGTGTTGGCTGAACAGGCTAGGCAACGTGTTACCGCGAGAGACGCTAGTATCGGTGAAAAAGCCAGTGCTTGGGGTGTGGCAAATATTATGAAGACAAAGAGAAAATTTGGCATGGGTATAAAGGCCCGCAAGGGTGGCGTTTGTTTGAAAAAGATAATTGGCGCTGCAAAGAAGACAATGATTCAAAGTAATGATCCGCGTAAGATTATTAAATCAGCTCTACAGGGTGCTCGTGCAGCTGTAAAGTTGCAAGGTGGTAAAGTACGCACACCTCGGGTTCTACCTGTACCCCATAAAATTGGTGGTTTATTGCCCTTCCTCGTGCCCATTTTTGCGGGTCTTAGCGCTGCGGGTGCTTTGTCTGGTGGTGCAGCTAGTATAGCTAAAGCCGTAAATGGTGCTCAAGCAGCTAAGCGTGAATTGGATGAAAGTAAGCGCCATAATCGGATAATTGAAGCGATTGCATTAGGTAAAGGTCTACATCTGAAACCATATAAGCAGGGATTGGGCCTTCATATCAAGCCAAAAAACTAGAAGTATCGCTACCGCACCGACCCCTCACCGACCGTGACCTACTCAAATATGCGAAAATTCTAAAGATTCCACATTTTCGTGGAGTTTACATGCGCGACACATTGCCAGCGAGCGGACCTCTCAAATGTGAAGCAGCAATTGTAAATTTGGATGAAAATGTCGGTCCTGGAACGCACTGGGTCGCTTACAAAAATACTGGATTGAAAGTCGTGTACTTTGATAGTTTCGGCAATCTTCCACCACCATCCGAGCTCATGAGATATTTTCGTGTTCGTAGCGTAAATTATAATTATAATAGATATCAGGAATATGATACGATTGAATGTGGACATTTGTGCCTCAAGTTTCTTTGTCAGCAATTGCAGCACAAAGACAAATATACACTATATATAGGGGGGAAATGATGTGGAGAATTCAGTTGTCAATTTACCAGCATCATGGATAAAAGTTTAACATTGACCATATCTGGCTCATCATCCATACTCGAGGCGCAATACTTTCCCCCCATCGAACTCTCGCCACACAAAAATTATACTCTTGGTCTCGTGGAATTGTTAACCTTCAACTCTATTTCCAATATCGACGTTGAGCACGATAAACTTTACGTGGGAGATGAGGTGTTGACAATACCTACGGGCAGTTATGAAATAGAGGATATTGAGACGTTTGTACAAGCGGAGCTCTCGCGTAAAAACATCAAAATCAGCATTAAACCCAATAATAATACGCTACGCAGTGAGATAGAGTGTGATCATGATGTAAATTTTGAACCGAAAGATTCTATTGGACATCTACTAGGCTTCACCCCACGCAAATTGGAAGCCAATAAAAGACACGAATCCGATCTTCCAGTAGCCATTCTCAAAGTGAACGCCCTACGCGTTGAGTGCAACATTACCGCTGGTGCATATATTAACGGACAAAAAGTACACACAATTCACGAATTCTTTCCATCTGTGCCACCGGGCTATAAGATCATTGAAGTCCCCTCCCACGTAATTTATCTGCCAATCACGAGTCGAACGATTGACGCGATACAAGTTCGCATAGTGGATCAGGACGGTGATTTGGTAAATTTCCGCGGTGAAGTAATCACCATACGCCTGCATATAAAATCGTGATGGGTATAGTTTTCAATAGATCTTCCAATAACAATAAACGGCCATGGATGAAAACAATCAGTCGTCGGCCAGCGCCCAAAGTGCTAACACCTCAAAACGTGCTACTCTTGAAGAATTTGGGTCTCAAAGTGCGTGGCGGAAGCGTGTAAAAAATTATTTAGTCTGTGCTCTGTGCATCTGCTGCGTGAAATGGAGGAAGAAATCGTAAACATTCAAACGCCCGTCGTCTTTGATGAATCCATCATACATTGCGAGATTCACGCTCATCAGCCATATGCATCTCCAACCTTCAATAACAGCGATGAAATCCGTATTGCTATCCAGCATCAAGACCTCTCCATCCTGCCAAGCAAGAGTTCGCTACACATATGTGGAAAATTATCCAAGCGTGATGGGGCGCCAACCACTGCTACAAGTCTCGTCAACAATGCCATTTGTCATTTGTTTGAGGAAGTGCGATATGAGTTGAATGCCATAGAAATCGATCGTAATAAGAATGTCGGCATTACGAGTGTAATTAAGGGATATTCATCTCTCTCACCGGCCAAAAGTTCTATGCTCGAGAACACTGGATGGCTCGATGTCGAAGAGACCAAGCAGATTGTAGATGTATCGGGAAACTTTGATGTGTGCATACCGCTCAGCATGCTCTTCGGGTTCGCCGAAGATTATCGTAAAATTGTTGTAAATGCCAAGCACGAGTTGATTCTCACGAGATCAAAGACCGATGACAATGCTATTGTACAAACCGCGCCCGAAGACTATAAACTCGTATTGCATAAAATAGAATGGCTCGTACCGTATGTAACAGTCTCGGATCAACGGAAAATTCAGCTGTTAAAGTTTCTCGCCAAAGACGCACCGATCTCCATGAGTTTCCGAACATGGGAATTGTATGAATATCCATTGCTGCCTGAGACCTCTAAGCACGTGTGGTCTGTGAAAAC
Source organism: Ophion slaviceki (assembly GCA_944452715.1). Lineage (NCBI taxonomy): Eukaryota > Metazoa > Arthropoda > Insecta > Hymenoptera > Ichneumonidae > Ophion > Ophion slaviceki. Next base: position 10,076,781 of record OX101790.1, read on the forward strand.
CTCGAATCAGCTGGAGAAGCCACGATATGTCATACTTGCGCTGCAGACGGGGCGGAAAAATAAGAAACAACAAAATGCGAGCCACTTTGATCATTGTAACCTGAGCGATGTCAAACTATACCTCAACTCGCAATGTTATCCATATGGAAATTTGAATTTGAACATTGATCAAAATCAATATGCTCTACTCTACGAGATGTACGCAAACTTTCAACCGACCTATTACAACAAAGAGGCTGAACCATGGCTGAGCAGAATTGAATTTTTAGAAAAAGCCCCCCTTGTTGTTATTGACTGTTCAAAGCAAAACGATTCTCTCAAGTCCGGCCCTGTTGACGTGCGTCTTGAGTTCGAATTGAAAAATAATATTCCGCCACAAACTTCAGCATACTGCATGATCCTCCATGATCGTATTGTCGAGTACAATCCAATTAGTGGTGGGGTTAAAAAATTGGTATAAATTCATGCCGATGATTCGCGTCCACTTCAGTCAACATGGAGCTTATCGTCGACGTGCAGGGCTTCAAGAGACCCATCAACAAATTTGTCCTAAAGGAGATGTCCATCGTCAAACTCCACGACAAGGATGCTGAACCGCTGACGCTCGTCTTCGACGCACCATTTGCATGGGACTCTTTACCAGCCAAGTACAAGATGACAAACAAGTGGCTGGAACGCAATTTCCATGGAATACGATGGGAACACAGTGGCATACAATATGAGGCAGCTAGAAAGACAATTCGAGAAATCTTGCAAGGAGCTCCAACCATCTATGCGAAGGGATTCGAGAAATGTGCATGGCTATCAAGATTCACGGATCCCGCGACAAACGTCATTGACTTGGAGACTCTGGACTGTCCATCGCTGCAGAAGCTGCCGAAAATCACGAACTTCAAATGCCCGCATCATTCCTTCAACACGAAATACAACTGCGCCCATGAGAATGTAAAATCGCTGAAAAGCTGGTTGAGCGTATACGAAGCGTTGTGTGAGCGAGGAGTTTTTTTTAAATGAATAAAAAGCATTTCGATGAAAATATGTCATTTGTATTCTATATTCTACGGCGAAAACATCCATCATTTACAATTAAATCAAACATATACATTTTTACATCGTCAGCACTTTGAAAAAAAAACCGTGACGACTGCGAACAGTCGTTCGACAATGGTGCCCAATTTTGTCTCGATGCTCGGAGACGATGGACCTCGACGCTGTTGTATTTCCCACCACTGAGTTGTCCAGTTGACCAGCATACTCTCGATGATGCGGACAGCTGTTCGACAATGGTGGTCCAACGAATTTTGTCTTTTCCATCATGCTCAGAGACGACGGAACTCGACACTGTTGTATTTCCCACCAATGTACTGCATGCAGAGTTGACCATCACGTGCCACTTGCAGCATACTCTCAAACATCGTCGGATCTTGGTCGAAGGCCTTCACAAGTCGCGCCGGTAAGAAGACAGAGAACTCATCCGCGATGTCCGCGATGTAGCGTTTCCCAAACTTGGTTTGTACGGCCTTCATGTCGGAGATTAGATGATCCGAGTGAACGGGGAGTTCTGACAGCTTCTTCGTTGGAAGGAATTCCGCCATCCGGCTGACTTTGTTGATGCTCGTGAAATCCATTTTCCACACTTTTCTCTTTTCAAAGTTCCTTTTCGAGAGAGAGATGTTGATGTTGTGTGGTAGTCTGAGCTTGGTCCACGAAATTATAAGCTCCCTCGTAACCCTCCCACTCGAATTTTCAAACTTTTCCCCACTTTTCCAGTCGTGAAAAACAGGTTCAAACACGTTCGAAGAACCTCGTACGCGGAGAATTACCCCCTTCGACATTTTTTCACACTCCCAAAAAGAAAACCGGTTCAAACACGTTTGAAGAACCCCATACGTGGAGAATTTCCACAGCATTTTTCACACTTCCGACGTTGAGGTGGGGGGCCATCAATGTGATCTTTCATCTGTGGCGTATTATAATGCTTCATGCATGGAAGATATGATATCACTTCACTATCGTTCCGATGATGTTCTGGCAAACGATCCCACAATAAACCAACATATTCACCCCAATATTTTAGGAGCAAGACCTTTGGAACATGTTCGAGCTCGTTTTTGGTCAAGTCTAGCGGGTGCTTGGCCGGATGCACTGCGTACATACTCGCACATGTGAACATCTTGACGTAATCTTTCGGAATGAAACCGCGACGGCTTGAATTTTCTTATCGACACCTTTCATACCTGCAGTTGCATGCAATAAATAATGCATTTTTTTTTATAAGTCTCTGAAAGAGCGCCCTTCATATGGCAGCTAGCGTTTTCTTATTGGTGGAAACTTTTCTAGCCTTATATAGTAGTTTACCCACATGTGTCCATAATGAAGCTGATAATTCCGAGTTATACGATAAAACATACAAAAACTTTATGGCTTTCCAACGGTTAACTGCCACTATTTGTTCTCCCCCCTCCCTTTGCTGCAGACACCGTCGCGCTTCCCCCCTGCCGGGCCTTACCCTTCCCGCCGTGACGTCATACCCCGGGTACCCCGCGCGGGACCCCCGCCCCGCTTCCCCTGAGATCCCTGAGTTAGAACTGGCGTAGCTTCTCTACTAGCACATCAGATATAATAATTATATAATAAGTACAACACGAGTTATTTTATTATGGAAACTTATGATTTGCCTGTTAGGTTTAAAAATGTAGATAATTATAATGAAACGCGAATAAAGCGATAAACCAACCGTAATGTATCTCGTAATGTATTTATTATTTGGATGCGCGTTACTCTGTTTTCCTGTACAATTTTTTTTTTTGAGGCGGTGCGAAATGCTGGTTACGCACCGTGGGGGACGTTAGATCGTCCCCCGTGTGCGGGGCTCGTCTCTCGAGCCTACCCGCTAAAACCCCCCTCCATCAGATCCAAGGCGTCACCCCGGAACCGCTTTCGCATTACTTCGGGGTGACGTCCTTTATCCTCAGGGCCCCCTCAGGGGGCCCCTTCCTCCTCTTCCAGCACTCGTTTTTTCAGGCGGAGGACCACTTCCACGTAGGTGGTGACCTCCGTCCAAGCTTCGTCGTCCAGGAGCATAACCCCGACGATATTTTCCGGGGTTATGCTCCCATACGTTGCCTCGAGAGGGGCCCTCCATACACTCCATTCTTCACACTCGAAGAACGTGTGGAGGGCGTCGTCCCTCGGGGACCCGCAGGATAAACCCCACGAGTCCCGGGCCTTGCCCATCTTGCTCAGGTAGGCCCGGAAGTACCCGTGCCCCGACAGCATTTGGGTGAGGTAATAATCGACCTCACCGTGCTGGCGGTCGACCCAGGTGGGTAGCCTCGCCGTCCACCTGGCCCGCGAGTCCCCGCTCCATCGTTCCTGCCAGGCCCGCAGCGTTTCGGCCCTGGCCATCTCCCGTCGTCGCTCCCCGTCCAATTCTTCGGGGAAGTCCCGGTGGACGGACCTCTGCTCCTGGGCGAGGAGGTCGATGGGTATGACCCCGGCTATGGCCAGTATAGCTGGCTCCGAGACCGTGCGGTAGGAGCTGGCAATGCGGAGGGCCCCTCTCCGCTGCACTGCGGCCATACGCTTCCGGTAAGTCTCGTACCGGAGCGCCCCGGCCCAGACTTTGGCGCCATAGAGCATTATAGACTCGGCAGTGCGGAGCAATAGACGGCGCTTGCAGGGCCGGGGGCCGCCGATATTGGCCATGACCCTGCTCAACGACGGCGTCACCGCAGCCGCCTTGTCCGCTCTCATTCTTATCTCTTCACCGAAGGTGAGTCTGCAGTCGATCTTCACCCCCCAGGTACTTGATCGACGGCTTTGTCCGGACCGTCGCCTCTCCCACCCGCATATCTCGAAGGAGGGGGATACGCTTCTTGGTGAGAAGCGAGATCTCGGTTTTCGCCAGCGCCAGCTCCAAGTAGGGTTGCGAAATTTGTAATGAAAATGTAATAGTAGTATAACTGTGACAGTTCTAACCCAGGTCCTCTGAGGGGGGTGCGGGGCGGGGGGTTTACGCGGGGCGGGGTATGACGTCACGCGGGGAGGGGGACTCGGCGGAGAGGCTGACGTCACGCGAGAAGGGGGAAATCGTTGGAGCGGAGGAGGGGGGTATATATCGATTATCGATTAATTGATCATCGATTATAGATCTTTATATGTTTAAAATTTATTGTTGATTTATTTTGTCTTATATTGTTTACTTCATGGATTTTATTATTTAGCGACTATCGCCAGAGAGCCAAGTTGGTTGACCCGTGTCACTGAGAGAAGCGATCAGATTACACGTATGCATGAGAGAGAGAGAGCGCGAGAATGAGAGATGGAGCGACCGCATCGCATGCATGTGAGATAGAGCGACTCATCTGCATGTATAAAGACATATACACTTTAGACATTCAACGATTACAGTGATTGGGTTTGTTGGGTGAAATCCCAAACAAACCGCCGCGCACGTCTTCGAACATCTATTGCATCTCAAGGCCAAAATGCCTGGGACATTCGCAAAAGAATAAAATTATGCGAATGATATTGCAAGCGCTTCGCGGATCTCGTCGAAAAAGTTGATGTCAGCAAAAATCTCAAAGTCTGTAGAAAAATATATAGCGAAAAAATGAACACGGCACCAAGGATGCAGTTGTTATAGAAATGGAATATAAATCGTGATTGAGAGGTACACACTTTCAGTCAATGTTTGAATTTCCGAGATCGCGGAGTGCCTCGCGCAGAGACATGACGGATAATATTGAAAAAAATCTTTGCGAGCAAGGGGCTCAAATTAGTTCGGTCGAAGAGTACATTGTGTGGGAACAACGATGTGACGAGTATATCGAGTCGTTAGAAGAACAAAGTCGAATTAAACGACCGCGATTATCGATTGGAAATCGTCAATCGTTGGTAGCCCAAATTGCGCGACTTGAAGGCTTCAAGAATTCGGTGCGTCAGCGTTTCATACACACGGATGCTGGACATGACAATCATGGCTTCATATGGCGAGAAATTGAAACGGCATTCGAGGGTCGTATCTTGACTGGTGTAGTCATAAATCACAAACACCTCGAACCTCAACAATTTCTCAAAGACGCTAGTGATGTAGTGCTTTCACGCGTTCAAACCATTATCAACAATCATGGTAGTGTGAAAATTAATACCATATTTAATGGTGAATTTGTGGCGGGTGACAAGCGTGCAAATAAAAGCATTAATACTAAAAACTATGAACTTTTCAATACGTCTGATTTACGCGAGTGGTACGATCAAAGAGTTATTGAGCCCATTTTGACATCACTCGAAGAGTTTCAGGAACGCGACAGCGGGTGGGCATTGTCACGAATCTATAACTTGACTATGAATATAAATAAATATAACCCAATGCGTGCCGGATGCCACATAATGTTATCGCGGTCGATAATGCTGAAAAGAGCAGTTGTTAATGTGAAATCGAGTGATCAAGCATGTTTCGCATGGTCCGTAGTCGCTGCTCTTTATCCAGCCCAACGTCATAGTGCGCGTGAATCTTCATACCCACACTACTCGACAGTGCTTAATGTTCAAGACATTGAGTTTCCAGTAACTATGAATCAAATTAAAAAATTTGAAAATCTTAATGACATTTCAATCAATGTATACACCATTGAGAACGACAGCACTCTTCCAATTCGCGTGAGTGAGCGAAAGAGAGAAAAGCATGTCAATTTGCTCTACGTGGAAGATCCGCAGCAAAACATCGTTGGACATTTCGCATGGATCAAGAATTTATCAAGGCTCGTCAGCTCACAGTTGACTAAACACGATGGACAGAAATATATCTGTGATAGGTACGCAGATTTGATATAATTAAACGTATGAAAATAATTAGTTCAAAACTGATCTTTTGTTTGTTTTCGCAGATGTCTACACTACTTTCATTCGGAGCAAAAATTGCAAGGGCACACTGTGGACTGTGGCCAGATCAACGACTGTGCCGTCCGTCTACCGAACGATGCGAACAAGTGGCTCACTTTTAAAAACTTCAATCATAAGGAGCGACTTCCATTCGTAATATACGCCGATCTTGAGTGCGTTCTTGCGAAAACGAATGAACAAAACATGTACCAACACCATGAGGTTTCTAGTATCGCATACTACATACATTGTTCATACGATCAATCGTTATGCAGATATGAATCGCACCGTAGTAGCGATTGTATTGTATGGTTCGTCGAAGAACTAAAAAATGCAGCTTTGCATGTAAAAGACATTTTATCTTGAAATATCCCCATGGTACATCCGACGAGGAGCTTAAATTTCAAAGCGCGATTAAGTGTCACATATGTGAAGAAGATTTTGCACAAACCGATACACGAGTTCGCGATCACTGTCATTTAACTGGGCGTTACAGAGGCCCCGCTCATTCGAATTGCAATCTAAATTTCAAACAATCATTTTTCATCCCGGTAGTTTTTCACAATTTGTCTAGCTATGATGCGCATTTTATAATCAAAGAAGTAGCCACCGCCTTCGAAGGAAAAACTTACGTGCTTCCAATAACAAAAGAAAAATATATTTCGTTCACGAAAACTGTTCAAACTACTACCGAAGAAACAAAAAACCAAATTAAATTACGCTTCATTGATTCATATAAATTTCTAACCACAAGTCTTGAGAAATTGGCATCATTTTTAACGACGGACAAACTGAAAATTTTACGCTCACAATTTCATGGCCTACCGATGCATGATTTTACATTATTAACACGAAAAGGTGTCTTCCGGTACGAATACATTGACCATGTCAGCAGATTGGAAGACACGTGTTTGCCGCCGCGCGACTCATTTTACAGTTCCTTGACCGGGGAAACGATCAGCGCGAGCGAGTACATTCATGCTGAGAATGTCTGGGAGCGGTTTTCCATTCAAACGCTTGGTGAATATAGCGATTTGTATTTGAAGACGGATGTCTTGTTATTAGCAGATATTTTCGAAAATTTCCGTGATACGTGTATTGAAAGTTATGGGCTTGATCCGGCGTATTATTACACTCTTCCCGGATATACTTGGGACGCCATGTTGAAATATACGCACATTACATTTGAATTATTGACCGACATCGACATGATTTTATTCATCGAGCGAGGTATACGCGGAGGTTTAAGCCAATGTTCAAACAGATATGCACATGCTAATAACAAGTACATGCAATCGTACGATCCATTGAAATCATCATCATACCTGATGTACTTCGATGTGAACAACTTGTATGGATGGGCAATGTGTCAACCTTTGCCTTATGCTGATTTTCAATGGATCGACAACACATCGGATTTTGACGTATTATCCATAGCGCTAGATTCGCCTGTAGGCTACGTTCTCGAAGTCGATCTCGAATATCCGCAACGTTTGCACGATTCGCACAGTGACCTTCCGTTTTGTCCAACACGCGACAAACCACCTGGCAAGCGCCAAGAGAAATTGCTCGCAACCGTATGCGATAAGAAGCGTTACGTGATACACTATCGTAATTTGCAACAGTGTATGCGTCATGGACTTGAAGTATCGAAAATACACCGAATTTTGAAATTCACTCAATCCCCCTGGTTGCGTTCATACATCGAATTGAACACGCAGTTTCGCACACGTGCTACAAATGATTTCGAGAAAAATTTGTATAAATTAATGAACAATGCAGTATTTGGTAAAACGATGGAAAACGTGCGAAACCGTGTAGACGTGAAACTGGTAACAAAGTGGAAGGGACGGTATGGGACAGAGGCAATGATCGCTAAACCAAATTTTCACAGTCGAAGTATCTTTTCGGAAAATCTTATTGCCGTCGAATTGCGAAATCTGGAGGTAAAATTTAACAAGCCGATTTATGTGGGTATGGGTATACTCGACATTTCGAAAACATGTTTATATGAGTTTCACCACGAATTCATGATTCCGCTGTATCAGCAAAACTGCAAGGTCATGTATACCGACACCGATAGTCTCATCTACCACATCAAGTCTGACGACGTTTACAACGATATGAAGCGTAACGTTGACAAATTTGATACAAGCGATTACCCGATGGAAAACGTGTACGGTTTACCGTTAGTCAACAAGAAAGTGCCCGGTCTCATGAAAGATGAAAATAATGGTATGGTAATGACGGAATTTGTGGGATTGAGAGCAAAAATGTACGCTTTGCGAGTCGATGGTAAAAAAGACACGAAAAAGGTGAAAGGTGTTAAAAGTAATGTCGCCGCGCGAACAATAAATTTCAATGACTACACCCGCTGTTTACGGGAAGAAATTGAGATGACTCGTCAGCAGTCTTGCATAAGATCGAAGCTGCACGAAGTTTACACTATTTCAGAGTCAAAAATTGCTCTAAGTCCACACGATGACAAGCGGTATATCGTGCCGAAAAGTACGGACACTCTACCCTGGGGTCATTATAAAATAGCATTGTAAATGTGTTTGTTAGGCTACATTGTATATATTGTTATAAAAATAAAAATGGATAGTTATAATGAATGTAGTAATGTAAATTTGATCTATATTGGAAAATATTCATGTTATATATAATGCGAGTATGTTAATGTTTACAGGATATAGTAATTTATTTTTATAAGGAATGGTGAATGTATACATAAATAAAATGGTATGCCTATTGTAAATAAACTTTATTTAATTTTTCATATACTTTATAAAAGTTATTACAATATGTTATTTTTGTGTATCCACGAGTTTTGAGATTTATCCATTCCCAACCATTTAACATAAACATCATTGCCCTTTTTGCGTATTATCTTCTCCACGAGATATATGTTTGGATTGGCAACACGTTGCAGTTCGTATTCGTAGAATCCTCCGGCTATTGGATTTCCACTTGAGTCCTCGACTAGGTACGTTACAGGATAAGTTTGTTGCACCTTGGCGATTTTAAACACTTCGGTGGTCCAATTTGGTGTGAAACCTTTTTCAAATATTGTCTTGAATTTGCTCACGCGCACAAAATCATTGACTTTGAATCTTGCAGGAGCCGCAATTTTTACATTGCTGTATACGGTCGTTAAGAGTTTCTCCGCGATCGCAGGAGTAACGTCGATGGGCCTCATGCCAATCGTGCGATGCTTTCGAGCATTGTACTTCATAACGAGTTGCGGTAACGCATCGATCCACTTGTAATTACCATTGAGTGTAAACATTTTCCACATATTATTTTTGAGAGTGCGATTGAATCGTTCAACGACCGAGGCCTTCATAATAGAATACGTCGAATAATGATTGATGTTGTATTTCTCCATGAGTCCTTGCACGTTTACATTGTAAAATTCTCTTCCTTTGTCGGTCTGAAGATTTTTCGGATATCTGCCATGATCGTGTATGATTTTCGCGATCGTTGTACCCATTTCGTTGCCAGTTTTACTTTTCAAGGGTACGGCCCATGCATACTTGCTCAACACATCGATGACGGTGAGGATGTAATTGTAGCCTTTGTTAAAACGCGAATACGGCCGCATTTCGACTACGTCAGCCTGCCACAAATCATCATACCCACGTACGATGACACGTCTTCGCAGAAAGTTTTTTCTTGCTGGTGCATGTAATTCCTCCACGAGCTGCTTTTTTTCAGACGTTTTTTCTTCTCCGAGCATATCGTGTGTTTGACCAGACGATGTTTACAAATCTTCCTGCGTTGTGTCAGCTACAGCGTCAGTTGCATACTGAATCGTTTTAGACGTATCGTTCACAGTTATTCGAAGCGTATCCTCTATTGCGATGAATTTCTTCTCAAACTCATCCAGGCGTTCTGTTAACAGCTTGATCTTCATTTCCACGTAACGTTTATTAGCAGCATCGTAATCCCCTTCAGGTAGGGCTACGCCTCGTATTTTACGTGATTTTGCATTGAAGCCACTAGAGGTTAGACAGAGAGCATTATCACGTGTATAATTTCTTATTAGCCCAGTCCACTGATAGTATGAATTATCCTGCGCTCCAAGCGATGATCCGAATTTATTGATCGACATCTCGGTATCAATAGTGATGAAAGAATGATCATTATCACCGATGCGTAGGTTAATTTATAATGAGACCTGCTTCGCGAAGTTCCTCAATAATCGACATTATCTCATTGTCGTGAGCGTTGTTACCCGCGTGTCGTGAAGCTTCCAACAAGCGCAAACGATCGACCAACTCATTGGGATCATTCCAATGCACGTAATCGATTTTGTTGTTATTTAACGTCATGGCGAGCGGTATTTCTATACCTCTTCCAGTTTTTCGGTCGAAAGTTAATGGTCCAATTATATATTTATACTTAAAGCCTTTGTTTCCCAATACAGGATTGAGTATATTGCTACCACGTCGATGTGCATTTGTTGCTAACAATATACTTTTATACTTGTTTTTGTCTTCCTAAGTGTATATTGCATCGTCAGGAATTCTCTTGAAGATTAGCTCATAGAGTCCAGGGGTTCCCAAGTATTTTATGCCATCGATGAATATATTATCATCATTATCCACATCGAAACGCTTATCGCCTAACATCATTCCTTCATTGGTAAATTTGACGCCATACACGTAATCCATGCTGGAATTTTTGTCTTGTGAAAGAATAGATGAAATATATTGTTGACCGAGTGGACCGAAATGTTCGCGCAATGTATTTTGACCTTCAGCCGTTTGTAATTGACGTTGATCTGTAGACACGAATGATTCGGGCGTAGTCTCAAAAACGTCTTCTTCAACAATGGTGGCTGGTTGCAAGGGTACAGCAGCCATCGACGTATCATCCAGAGATTCCTTTCGTCGCTTGCGTTTCAACTGATTCAGTGTAGAAGTTACCAGCGAATCTTGAAATAACGAACGTGTGCGCTTTGTTCCTTGTTTCACATCCTTCTCTAAGTCCTTTGTTTCCGACATACTCAACGATTCAATTTCCGGCCCAAGAGATTCAACAGCAGCTGATTGCTCAACAATCTGCTTGAGAGGTTCGGTGATTGGCTTGAAGTGTCTCTCCAATGCAAGATCTTCTTCCATTTTTCCATTCTTCAAAGCTTGATATTTTTTGCGTATTGAGTCGCTTGTTTTCGCAATTTCCCTGGCAATCTTTTCATCAGTATCAATTGTCATCATCATGCCCACACGAAATTATTTGTCGGTCGTTGCACAGCTGATGTCTCAATGCCGACTGACTACATTACGGTATTGCAAACTCGTTAAATCCATTTCTATATCGACCACCGGACAATGAGCTATCTTTGTCAATCACCATGAAGCCATATTTGTGTTGCCAACATTTTTGACATAACACCAGAAAATCTTCATACGACATGTCCGTATTTACATGTTCATTGTAAACATGTTTCAAGTTTGTACGATCTTGTTTAAATAAAATAAGCAGATTCACATTGTCGCGTATAAGATGCTTGGGAACCTTGGCATATGTTTGGCAAAGGTAGAAACAATCAACGCTCGAGTGTCTGCCCATCGCAAAGTACTCTCTTACTGTATTTTGCTTGTCACATGCTACGTCATCGAAAATAAAAATGGAGTTCGGAAGCGCTTCGTGCGGTGGGATAACATCACTATTATTTGAGAATTTAAAATAGCCAATTTCGTTAATCGATGTCAGCAGATTTTCCAAATATTGCTATTTTGGCTGTTGAAGCGATTTCGAGTATACATATAGGTTTTCAAAACGTACACCATTCGGACTTTCTATTAAACTTAACAAAACATTGGTTTTCCCACAATTTGAAGGACCGCAAATAATGCTGCGTATCGTTAGTGGCAGCATGTCTCCATGCTTGCGTACTTGTTGGCCCTCCATTACTCTATCGTCGAAATTGGTCACTTGAATCACCGTCGCTTGTTGCACGAAACGCATGTTTTCTCTCTCGAATCCAAACACACATTCGGCCAAAATGCGTCGTGTGAGGAGTATTTATAGGAGTGCACCGAGCCAAATCCGCTCAGTATTGAGAATGTTTTTGTACCTATCGGACGACTGCGGTATTCTCCGCTTAACGGCTCATCAATTACAGTTTATTCCAAAAATTGTTTTGTTACAAAATTTTCATCACTTCGTTGACATTTTGTGGGAGAGGCTTCCCGAACATTTAAAGGCTGATTCGGAAGTACAGCAATATCGCCGATGCACGCGCCATTGGAATTTACCGGGACAGTTAATACCCATTGACGGTCCAGCACCGTTTATAAATAATTGTACCGAATGTCAAAGAGAAAAGGCAACGGTTTGTTGAATCGTGCAATAAATGCACTTCCGATCGAGTTACATATTCCCGGATACCAATTTTGTGGACCAGGCACTCAGTTAGAGCAGAGATTGGCACGGGGTGATCGTGGTATAAATCCATTGGATGCCGCTTGTCGCGACCACGATATAGCCTATTCTCGAAGCAATCATTTAGGCGAAAGACACGTTGCTGATAATATACTTGCAACAACGGCACGAAAACGTATTACTGCGAGAGATTCGACTTTTGGCGAGAAAACCGCAGCGACCGCTGTTTGGGCAGCTATGAAAGCAAAAACGAAATTCGGCATGGGAATGAAGACAAAGAACTCGTCGACAAAGAAAAAAAAACCCGTTAAGCAGAGAATACTGCCGATAGCAAAACGTGGCGGAATTTTGCCAATGTTACCATTGCTGGGAGTTCTTGGTTCACTGGCTGGTGGGGCAGCTGGGATAGCAAAGGCTGTGAATGATAGCAAAGCGGCGCAACGTCAACTTGAAGAAATACAACGTCATAATCGAGCTATAGAAGGCTATGGGCTCTATCTCGCTCCCTACAAGCGTGGACAAGGATGTTCAACTAAGAAAAAAAAAAACGCCAAAACACGGTGAAAATGCCCATGGGTGTAACAACTAATGTACAATTGGAATGCTTAGCCAGGCGCATGCGCATACCATTCTTCAGAGGGGTCTTCATGCGCAATAATTTACCAGTTTATGGTGGCGTGCAACTAGATGAGAGCGGTATAGTAAATTTGGATGATGCCGATGGCCCCGGTACGCATTGGGTAGCCTATGCCAAGAGGGGGAGTCATATAATATATTTTGATAGTTTTGGAAATCTTCGACCGCCCAAGGAGTTGGTGCGATATTTTGGACCAAATACCACAAAAATACAATACAATCGAACATCTTATCAGAATTATAATCAGAGTATTTGCGGGCAATTGTGCTTGCAATTTCTCCAAAACGTCGATGATCAATATGTATTTAAGCCGTGACAATGTGTCAATCAACTCAGTATTCGAGGGAAGCATGTCACTGACGCTTACGTTGACCGGCAAGAGTAGCCTTCTAACCGCAAATTATTTTCCCGCCATAGATTTCAATGATGACTGTTATGAGCTCGGTTTGACAGATTTCGAAACTTATCACACAATACCAAATGTGAATTCATCAAACAACAAATTTTACTTTGACAATGATGATAAGGAAATCATAATCCCTGAAGGATCGTATGAACTGAGAGCCATAAATGCGTATCTGAATCATGCAATTTTACTCAAAGGTGTTGATAGCGGTGATGATGTTGAAAATGAAATTGTTCCTCGAAAGGTTGATAACGATGACCTCGATGAAAATGGCGAATACCCAATCGTGCTACGCGCTAATCATAATACACTAAAGAGCGAAATCAAATGTGCGTACAGAATAAATTTCACTAAACCCGACAACGTAGGATCCCTGTTGGGATTTTCATCAAATCGAATACTGCATCCCTGGAAATGGCAGGAATCTGATGTACCGATAAACATAATGAATGTCAACATTATCCGCATAGAATGTAGTGTCACTACTGGTGCGTACTGCAATGGCGAGCGTGTACACACGATACATGAATTTTCGCCGAGCGTACCACCAGGATATAAGATATCGGAAACGCCTGCGCAAATCATTTATCTTCCGATCGTTGTGCGGAGCATTACGGATCTAACGATACGTATCGTGGATCAAAAGGGGAAACTACTCGATTTTCGAGAAGAAATTACGGTGAGATTGCACATACGAAAGCGACGCTTGTGATGCTCGTTCTGTACGACACGGAATACGCCAGAGACAATATTTCTACGCGAGATAATACGACCCCACACGATAATATTCTTGCAAGAAGACAAGCGGCATTGAGTGTTAAATTACCCGCAAAGAAGAAACTCAGTGCAGCGAATCGTGAATTTTTGGAATCTCTGGGATTTATTGTACGACATACTTGAGGCAAAAGAATGACTGACGTTTTGAATATCAGTGGGGAGCCAATCTTTGACGATCGTATCATCAAAATTGAGACTCATACGTACAATCCGTATGCCAACTCAACGTTTGGACACAGTGATGAAATACGAATTCCTATATAACACCAAGACTTGTACACCCTACCATCTGAAAGTTTTCTCTACGTTGAAGGAAAGTTCACGGTGCTTAAAAAACCTGATGATCAAGCAATAGTAGTATTGGGAAACAATTGCGTTGCATTCATGTTTGATGAAGTTCGTTATGAGCTCGATGGTGTGGAGATTGATCGCAATCGAAACGGTGGAATAACAACCACGATTAAAAACTACATCTCTCTAAGCCCTGAGAGGAGTCATACTTTGAAAAATGCTGCGTGGGATGTAGCATATAATAATGGGGGAAAATACTTCAATTTTTGTGTACCTCTCAACATATTGCTAGGATTCTGCGAAGATTACAAGCGCGTTGTTATCAATGCTCGTCATGAGCTAATTCTGATACGTTCTCGCAATGATAACAATTGCGTATTCAGTCAGCATCCATTAGTAGAGGCAGAAGTTGAATTGCTCAAAATACAATGGCGTATGCCTCACGTAATATTAAATGAGATAACTAAATTGTCATTACTTCGAACATTGGAGAGTGGGCGATACTTGAATATGAGCTTTCGCTCTTGGGATCTATACGAGTATCCACTGCTTCAAAGCATAACGAAACACTCATGGACTGTGAAAGCTGCCTCCCAGCTAGAGAAACCATGATATGTAATATTTGCGCTGCAGACTGGCAAAAAAATTCTATGGCAAAGGACATTACACTATTCGACGACTGCAAGCTCGCCAATGTTAAACTTTATCTCAACTCGGAATCCTATCCTTACGATGATTTGAATTTGGACTTTGACAAAAACAGATTCGCCATTTTGTTCAATATGTACTCTCGATTCCGTAAATCTTATTACGGCTGTAATAGTGATAATTCGTTGCTCACTATCGCAAAATTTCAATATAACGGCCCTCTCACGGTTATCGATTGCTCGCGTCAGAACGAGTCTGTGAAAAATGCTACCGTGGACGTGCGAATAGAGTTTGAATGTAAGGAAGATTTGCCACCAAATACTACTGCCTATTGTTTGATCTTGCACGATCGCGTTGTTGAATATTGTCCATTGACAAACATGGTTCGTAAAATTGTATAGATCAGCAAGTAACCCCCGCTCGATAAATAAATAATTTAAAGACGAGTTTCTTAAATATTGACGTCAGTCATCAATTGATCTTGCTATCGACTTGATCGAGCCAATACATCTTCGTTATGTCTATACCTACATTTGTCGATCTACAAGGATTCATTGTTGGGAGAAACTTTGTTGTGAAGGAAGTAGCGATTCTGAGAGCGGAATGTGTGCTCTCTCATTACATTTTCGCGAGTATCATACCATGGAGACTTCTCACAAAATCTGAGAGATACGAAGCGTCATGGCTGATTCGGAATCATCATGGTCTAAAGTGGGCCTATGGAAACGTTCCATATAGCATGGCTCAAGGTTTAATAACGGCTGCAGTTGTGGGCCCAACGGAAGACGATATGTATCCTATCGTATATGTTGACGGCCATGAAAAACGAGAATGGCTAGCTGACATATTAAATATGAAAAATGATCTAGATATTGAAACGTTGGACGTGGACTTTGGCGATATGGATACCTTAAGTAAATTAGGCGTAAGCTATAGTTTACGATGCGAAAAGCATGAAAAAAATTGTGCATTACAAAATGTATTTAAAATGTTTAATTGGTGGTTGAATCATAAAGATTCATGCAAATAAACGAAATGTGACATTATGCGATTTTTAATTCTCCTCACCCCTTTCTTTGTTACATTATCTGTTATGAGATTACACAGTTGTATAAAATATTGCTCTCATACGTTCGAGAGACGTACGTGAGACGTTCGTGAGACGTTCGTGAGACGTTCATGAGACGTTCGGAGACGTTCGGAGACGTTCGTGAGACGTTCGGAGACGTTCATGAGACGTTCGTGAGACGTTCGGAGACGTTCAAGAGACGTTCGTGACACGTACGTGAGACGTTCGTAAGACGTTCGGAGACGTTCGTGAGACGTTCGTGAGACGTTCGGAGACGTTCGGAGACGTTCGTGAGACGTTCGTGAGACGTTCGGAGACGTTCATGAGACGTTCGTGAGATGTTCGGAGACGTTCGTGAGACGTTCAAGAGACGTTCGTGAGACGTTCAAGAGACGTTCAAGAGACGTTCAAGAGACGTTCGTGAGACGTTCGGAGACGTTCGTGAGACGTTCAAGAGACGTTCGTGAGACGTTCGGAGACGTTCGTGAGACGTTCGTGAGACGTTCGTGAGACGTTCGGAGACGTTCGTGAGACGTTCAAGAGACGTTCGTGAGACGTTCGGAGACGTTCGTGAGACGTTCGTGAGACGTTCAAGAGACGTTCGGAGACGTTCGTGAGACGTTCGGAGACGTTCGGAGACGTTGGGAGACGTTCGTGAGACGTTCGGAGACGTTCGTGAGACGTTCAAGAGACGTTCGGAAGACGTTCGGAGACGTTTGGCGACGTTCGTAAGACGTTCAAGAGACGTTCATGAGACGTTCAAGAGACGTTCAAGAGACGTTCGTGAGACGTTCGAAAGCGTTCAATAGATGTTCGAAGACGTTCAATAGATGTTGGAAGACGTTCGTGGGTTTGCTTGGGTTTGTTTGGGATCTCACCCAAACAAACCCAACTGCTTTAGTGGTTGAATGTCTAAAGGTAAACGTATATCTCGCTCTATCTCACATGCATGCGATGCGGTCGCTCCATCTCACATTCTCGCTCTCTCTCATGCATACGTGTAATCCGATCGCTTTCCTCAGCGACACGGGTCAACCAACTTGGCTCTCTGGCGACATTCGCTAAATAATAAAATCCATGAAGTAAACAATATAAGACAAAATAATAAAATCCATGAAGTAAACAATATAAGACAAAATAAATCAACAATAAATTTTAAATATATGAAGGTCAATAATCAATGATCAATTAATCGAGAATCGATATATACCCCCCTCCTCCACTCCAACGATTTCACCCTCCCCGCGTGACGTCAGCCACTCCACCGAGTCCCACTCGCCGCGTGACATCATACCCCGCCCCGCGTTAACCCCCCGCCCCGCACCCCCCTCAGAGGACCGGGGTTAGAGACAGAAACAGAGACAGAGACAGAGACAGAGACAGAGACAGAGACAGAGACAGAGACAGAGACAGAGACAGAGACAGAGACAGAGACAGAGACAGAGACAGAGACAGAGACAGAGACAGAGACAGAGACAGAGACAGAGACAGAGACAGAGACAGAGACAGAGACAGAGACAGAGACAGAGACAGAGACAGAGACAGAGACAGAGACAGAGACAGAGACAGAGACAGAGACAGAGACAGAGACAGAGACAGAGACAGAGACAGAGACAGAGACAGAGACAGAGACAGAGACAGAGACAGAGACAGAGACAGAGACAGAGACAGAGACAGAGACAGAGACAGAGACAGAGACAGAGACAGAGACAGAGACAGAGACAGAGACAGAGACAGAGAGAGAGAGAGAGAGAGAGAGAGAGAGAGAGAGAGAGAGCGAGAGAGAGAGAGAGAGAGAGAGAGAGGCGGGGTGGATGGATAGATGGATGGATGGATAGATCATTGGATAGATAGATAGATCGATGGATGGATGGATAGATGGATGAATGGGTACATAGATAGTGAGACAGGCTTTTTCTTTTTTTCTTTTAAACCATCACCTGGTGCGGCCCGGGTCCGTGGCTGCCAGGGCTCTAATTCAATATTATTCTAACGTTGAGCGCCAACTTGTTTTAAGAGAACAAGTTAACTCTCCACTTAATTGTTTATTGTGCGCGGCTAGCCAGGATATACCATGGTTCCGGTTAAAGTGACCCTTTTGATGATAGTAATTACACTTGAACCCACAAAATCACATTTGGCCTTTGGAAGACTCCAGAGACAGAAATAAGGGCAGTACTTACGGGATCAATTCAATTCTTTATTTCTTGCAACTCCAACAGCATCCTCACTTTGTGTTTCGCAGTTACAGGTTTCTTATTATTTATTTAATATTAATTTTTGGCTACGTTAGCGCGACTCCTTAGCGGTAGACCTTGCCCCGTCACTTTACAATCGTCTCGCTCGAGATCCGGGGCAGGAGTGACTTTCCTCTCAGATTTGGTGACCCGCTCAACCCGACACCTTTCGTCCTATTTTTTTTTGGTCAGAGCGTCGAATTGGCGCGTACAATTTTAATTCTGTACCGCCTATTTGCGCTTAAGGAACCGGCTTACATGTGGACTTCGAGGCGAATTGAACTACATAATAATTTTGCTGTCACACTCTCCTCCCTCTAGCCTTGAAGTCAGCAGCAAAAATTTCGACTAACAAATACATTTCCTATTTAGAATTATTAGTTTGGTTAAATAAATTTTGCGTACATTACCCGTCAACCCGTAGTTCCGCTCTGGAGTGCTTTTCTTGTTAATGAACCTGTTAAACAAATGGCACAAATGGTTGAAACTCTCGTGGGTTTCAACGTCTTCTGGGTTCAAACGTATATACGTAATAATGAGGGTCGTATGTTCGCAGTCTCATCACGCCTGCGGACGATACAAACGCTCAAAATTATTTAACTTAAGGTACAATTAGTAGAGCGATATAATTATGTTTATAGGTTGTCCCTTGACGATTGCTTCTTTTCAGCGCCATCACGACCAAATTCTCATCCGCCAGTGAATACAGTTTTTTCCATTCACTTGTGGTGTAGGAGAACAACAGGTACTGGGTTGGAGTTTCCTAGTGGTTTCCGGAGTAGCGTTGTCGTTGTTGATGTTGAATTCCTAGTCGCTCATTATATGCTCCGTTAACGTCGTCATGTCGTCCTTGGCCATCTCGCTGTTGGCTGCTGATCGCCAGTTTCTCGCGGTCCCCTGAGCCGCGGATGTCGAGAGGTGATTATAGAAACCCTCATTATAGTAAACCAGATAAAGAACGGGGTTGGCATCTGGTGCACGTGGATATTTTTCCGCTGTGGGTATGACAGCACCCATGCTCGGAGAATAGCGAGGATGCTGCGCTTCGTACACGTTGTACACTCGGTTGTCCATCGAGTCTATGACACCGCCGCCGTCCATCGTTTTCTTGTAGGCGAGGGGGCGAGAGTTCAGCGTGTCCCTCGATTGCTTCGTCATGATGGGATTTCTTTTGTAACCGACTTCCGTGAATCCCGACATTGGACCGCCCGATCTTAGGGAATGCAGAGGCCGAGCTCAATGTGTTTTGTCTCTCGAGCCTCTCCGATTTACGTTTCTTCGACCTTTTCGATTTGGTCTCGAAGAGACCAAAAGAACCGATCGCGGCAGCCAAAAAGAGAGAGCCGCTCCAACTGCTCCTAGAACGCCCACAACGACCATGTCCTTCCTCCACGACAACGGGTCGATGCGGATCCCCAGACCTATTTCGCACGTGAAGGGACTCGGCTGACCGCGATGATGGATCCCGACAGGTTGACACGTGAAGATGGTCCCCCGATCGACACGTTCCAATTGTTGTACCCACACTCCAGCTGAGTAAGCGAAACGGTCCTGCTGTTTCCTCAATAATTTCCTCAGTTCCCCATACGTTTCGCCGACAGATCAAGTTAGACTTGAGTTGTTTTTGCGGCGACACTAGATCGATTTGAAGCCATGGATCCATTTCCCAGCCGAATGGTAAATGCACTGGTCATTCTTTGTAGTGCGGCGTGCGGATATGGTGCCCTCGTCGAGCCATTCCAGCGTTTGAGCCGCTTTCCCGGAAAATAATCGAAGCGACCTTGCTACTTCTTCCCGGATTTTCACCGCTCGTCGTGTTTGATCCATCGAGAAGTCGTCTTTCCCGTTCACCACCTCAACACCGGGGTATTCAGCGTGAATTCTCATTGTTGTTCGCTTCTTCATGGACTCCCCAGGACCGAGATCTTCCAATGTCTCCTTCGGGACGATGAGCGATTTTCCGATTGGACTCAGCATTACGCGGGAGTCAATTGGTTCGAAGGCTTCGTCGGGGTATTTTTAAATCAGTAACGTAATATTTTCCAACAAACTTATTATCTTTGTCGATCAGTCCTACGATCATTGGCCCATACGTTTTGCTCACAATCGCTGGACCCAGGTAACGATGGCCTAACTTAGCTGAATAGCCTTCAGATTTTTTACTCAATTTTTTGTTCGGGTAATAAACTTCGGTACCTAACTTAATTTCAATTGATTTGAGTTTTTCGGAGTTAACCCTGGCAAGGCGCTTGCTTGAAATATTTTCTAAACGTTTCTCTACTTGGTGACGTAACTCGGTTATTTTGTCGATACGTTTGATCCAATCGGTGACTATTTTATCGTGCATTAGTGGGCCGTTATCGCTAGAGCACTGTGAGATATTCTTAATAATGGCCTCCCTGCCATGATTTAAAAAGAATGGAGATATTCTACTACCAGAGTGCGGTACTGTATTGTATGCCAATTGGATCTTTGACAGGTTTTCATCCCACTCTTGGTGTTTATCATTGATGTAGGCAGCTATCATCGGCTTCAGTGTTCTGTTAACCCGTTCGACTGGATTAGCCTGGGGATGTGCGAGTGGTGTTGTAATATGCGTAACGTTTCTCGCGGAAAGGAAACTTTTGACGTCCTTGTTAACATACTCAGTCCCATTATCTGTAATTATTGACTTCGGAGTTCCCCATCTATCGAATACCTGGTCCAGGCGTTTGACGACTAATTTACCCGTTTGATTCCTAACTGGGAATATTTCGACAAATTTTGTATACAAATCCTGGATTACTATTGCGTAGGAATTGCCCCTTTTACTAATTATAACTGGGCCCAGGGGCATTGGAGTGGTCGACTTGACAATTTTCCCTTCAGTGGCCGCTGATTATACTTGACCCTCCTGCAAATCTCGCAATCTTCGACAAAAGATTTCACATCCTGTGACATACCAGACCAGTAGTAGTTTTGCCTAATGCGATCGTAAGTTTTATCCCGACCTAAATGTCCTGCTTCTGGAGATTCGTGATTTTCGATTATTATTTTAGTAACTTCATCGGGTTTTACTACTTTTTTCCAAGGCTTTTCGTCATCAATAAATGCTTTTGCGTAGTCCGGCCTATGGTAGAATAATTCGCCATTTTCTATTTTCCATTCTTCGAATCGATGGGGATTTTTGCGTACGAGTTCGTATTTTGTGTTGTACCAATCTGAGTCGCAAATGGAATTTAACTGAATTCGACTTTGGATCGCTTCCTCTACTGTTTCTTCCCACCCTAGTGGGTCAATGTCTATATCATACATTCTAGAAAGTGCGTCAGGCGCTTCGTTCGTCGTTCCCCGCCTGTGTTCGACAGTCAGATCATGTTGCAGTAAATAGATAGCCCACCTTGCGAGCCGGCCCACCGGACTTTTCAGTGCATACAACCACCGCAAAGCTTGGTGGTCCGTGACAACTGTAAATGCCATGCCGTCTAAATAGCAGCGCAGTTTTTCGACCGACCAAACGACTGCAAGGCACTCCTTCTCTGTTGTGGCGTAATATAACTCTGCACCTCTTAATGGGCGGCTCAGAGCTTCTATTAAGTGTTCTTTATCTGAGTTCGGGTCTTTCTGAACCAAAATTGCTCCCAATCCGAAGTCGCTTGCATCTGTATACAGGATGAATGGTTGTCCTAGCATTGGCGTGTATAGCCGTGGGGCTTTTGCTAACGTGGCTTTCACATTTTCGAACGCTTCTTGCTCGACCTCTGTCCATTGCCATGGGACTTTTACACATTTGCCAACCTATTTAAAGGGCCCTGCACTCGCGCAACGTTTTTTAAGTGACGGTGGTACCAGTTCACTAGACCATTGAATTGGTGTAGCTGTGTCCTGTCCTTTGGAACCGGAAAATCGAGGATTGGCTGCACCTTTTCGGGATTTGGTCTCATTCCCTTCTCATCTATGATGTAACCAAGGAATTTAACTTCCCTGCAAGCGAAATTACTCTTTTCACGGTTGACAATTCATTTCGCCTCACGGAGCACCTCGAATAACAACGATAAGATAGAAAGATGCTCATCGAGATTTTGGCTTACGACTATCCAGTCGTCTAGATAGGCAAAGACTTGATCAATCCATTTATTAGGTAAACTCCTTTCCATAATCAGTTCGTTTATTCTGCGCTTTAGTGCATCCATGAGTCGCTGAAAAGTGGATGGTGCTCCCGTTAACCCGTAGGGCATCCTAAGCCACTGTAATAATCCTTTGCCCTCTACTACAAATGCAGTATATTTCTGACTACTCTGCTCCATCGGAATCTGATAAAAGGCTTCGCTCATATCTAATGTCGATATGATCTCAGCTTGATGGAGCTGGGATAGAATCGAGCCCATTTGTGGAAGTGGATACGCGGGTTTCTTTGTTTTCTTATTGAGTACCCGATAATCGATACAAAATCGGAGTCCCCCATTAGCCTTAGGGGCCACCACAGGCGAGCTTGCCCACTCACTGTTACTCCAGGTTATATATTTTCTTTCCAGTAAACGGTCCACTTCCTCATTAATAAACCTACGAACCGCTTCGCTGCGCCTGTATGGCTTTTGACGGTGGGGGACCGGATCGCTAAGTTCGATTTCGTGTTCGATTTGATCCGTCACAACTGAGGTGTCCCTGTTCGACCTGGAAAATTCATCGTCCAAGAATCTCTGCAATTTTTCCGATTGGTCTATCGATAGGGCCTTCAATTCGGATAGGGGTACAAGTCTTTGCGAACACGAGTATGATTCCTTGCTATCTGCCAGGTGCCATGTTCTGGTAAGGGGCTCGACTTTTACCTGGAAGGACAGCCAAAAGTCCATTCCCAATATCATGTCCCCCGATAAGCCTGGGAATATACTAAACCATTGAGGACCGCAGACTTCACCGATATCAATAATAAAGCATGTGCCACCCAAGCTTTTTGCAACTGATCTGTCTCCCAACCGTACACCGTTTCTAGACGAGGAATCGGGTCGTAATTTAATTACCTGGAAATTTCTTACGCGCTCATAAGCTGAATCACTCAGGTACGACCTCTCGCTTCCACTATCTATTATTCCTTGAATTTTTTGACCAAAGATGGAAATTTCAATTGGTATTCTGGTGACGTGGGTTGGTTCTTTAGCTCCGTTGCCGGGACAATACGTGCGTCGTTGAGTCAGTCGATGTACGAGATTCGGGGAAATGAGAGTCGGTTTCCAGTTCCTCAGCGTTTGACTATCTAGCTCTGCTTGTTTAGTTTCGTTATCGTTATTGGGTACGTTTCCTGTAATGACGGTTAGGTTGCTAATCTGTCGTTCTGAAACTGGAGTTTGTTCGTAGGTGTCTACTTCTATGTCCGATATTTCTGTTTCCTCCTCAGTCTCATCGATTAAGTCTAATTTAAGGGCAGAACTAGCCGAGTTACTGTCGGTACCGCTATCTGGTTCAAGGTGAGGCATAGTATGCTTACTAGTAGATGGTTTGCCTAACTCAGCCACTTGTACCGTGCTACTTTGTGGTTTTTCACCCGGTGGCTGGCCATTCGGGTTGGTTTTGAAATCCTTACCTTCCTCGCCCTTTGTAGCAGTGATCTGAGGCGGAATTACTGCGGGCTTTGGCCGTTTCCCGACCGATTTGGGCACTTTTCATTTACATGGCCTTTTTGGAAGCAGAGATGACATGCATCCTGCCGCGGAGCAATACAGGAGCGTGAACTGTGTCCCCTCTCTCCGCAATTGAAACAGAAGTAATTACCCCAGTCTCGTATTTGGGAACTGTTATTAACTGGACTCTCCTTTTTCCCGTACTTCGTGAGATTCTGTTCTAACCGCTGCTTTACAAGTGTTTTAGGATTAATTGGCTTCTTTGGTTCCCTTTTTTCAAATCGAGTATTTTTATTCTGTAACACGTTTAATTTTGCCGTTTTCCTATCCTCAATCGCGCTTTGCCTTTCTTCTTCCTCGTCAGTGGAGGTTGTAAACTCGTTTTCCAGAAAATTTAAATTCATACCTTTTGATTTGTTACGTGTGTCTTTCTGGGCTTCGGATGTTCTACGATACAGATAGCTTCTTTCATTCATGTAGTGGAGGAAGTCATCATAGTTTTCAATTCCCAGGTTTAAAACCTCACATGTTAAACGTGGATTAAACTTAACTAAGATTTGTCTTAGTTGTTCTCTGAAAGTGGGAGGGTACGACATTCTTTCAAAGATGAGTCGAGCTCGGCAAGTGAATTCCGTTAAGGTCTCATTTTTTTCAAACTTTAAATCCCGAGCCTCGACAAAGAGGTCACCGTCGCTCTTGCGAACTCCCCATTGGAACCGAAAATCTTTTGTGAAATCTCTCCACGTTTGCCAACGTTCTTTATTTAGCAAGTACCATGCCTTGTATGGTCCCTCGAAAATTATGGATAAATATGGAACGAATCGATTTTGATCAATTCCGCACGTATCTAGCTTATCCTCCAAAATTAACAAAAATTGGTCAGGATCTTTTTCCGATTTCGGGAAGTTGATTTTCCATGTGTTGACGATTCTACCTATAATCATCCCGGGATTTATGTACAAATTGTTATCGGTTCTATGGAACTCACTTCTATTCCGACGGCGGGAGTCGCGATTGCTAATTCTATTTTGTTCGTATATTTCATCGTCACTCGAGGTGCTACCTTGCCTCGATAATGCTCCTCGCCTCGGAATATTTGGCCTTACCTCGCATCGTTCCCTATAACCTTGTCGACTATACTGACCAAAGTTTGGATTTATTTCGGTTCGGGCACTGCGTACATTTTCCGCTCCGCTATTATGTCGATTCGGTTCGTGCCGCGCGTAGCTTGCACGCTCCTCTAGTTCACAGTCGTGACCGGTTATTAACCGATACAAATCGTGTGGGATGTTTTTATCCTCGGTTATTATTCTACCGTCTGGTAGGCGATAAGTTATCGTTAGATTACTTAATCGACCCGGTAGGTTACTTATCTGTGGTTCTAATGAATTGAATTGTGAGTTTGTATTGTAATTGTTTTCGGATTGATGATATCGATCTCGATTAGAAGACGGGTTTCGCCGAGCCGTGTCATCGGTGTTTACGTTTCCTCCGACGAAATTGACCCTACGTACCTCTCTCTCTACCGAGCCCTCTCTATGTAACGGATGTCCCCCTGTTTCGTTGCATTGGTGGATACGTCGTGTTACCCGATTTCTCGTCACATCCGCTTGAGGGTTTTCATCCCCTCCCTGTTCCGTTAAAAGGTCATTAGGACCAACCTGGGACCCGTATTGGACCCTTCTCAATAACCGCTCCGTTTCCACAACATCAGTCGGTGCTGCCGAATTAAATAAGTGGGATTGACTCATCGGGTCTGCTTGTACGCCCACCGCAACAGCATTGTTTGAAAATCGATAGCCTACGACTTCAGACGGCCTAATTGGTTGTGGTATGTGTATTATTTCCCGGTTGTCTTCTCGACGATGTGGGACAAAACCCTTCGCGGTATTTTCCTGCCCTCTGGGTTCCCCCGATTGAGCCACTATAAGGTGACACGAGCTTTTCTTTTTAGTACCCAAACCATTTGATAGTCCAGCTCCTATTTCATTCAAATCCGCGTTTTCAACAGCAAAACCATCGCCATGCCCCGCCAGGACCCTCCCCTCTGACACCGAGTAAGCCTGTGGCGCGGCAGTACTTTGCCTATGCTGAACATTTGCCGTTGAGGGGTATTTTTCAGTACTTTCTAATAATTGTTGAACTGTCCCTTCAAGGGTTTCGACTCTGGCCAATCGCGTACTGATGTTTTCTAAAATATTGGTTATCTGATCAATCTTTTCTTCAAGATTGTTCGATTTCGTACTTCCACCGACAGTGGATGTCGGCGTTCCTCGCATTCCCCGCCCCCTTCCTAAAGGTGTCCCTGCTCGAATAGATGCGCCTGAGGCACCCGGAAGAAGCATCGATTGACTATGAGTACCAATGTTCGGATTTTGGGCGTCAACCGTCATTTCCGCCACTCGCACATCCCTCTCATCAATTATGGGTTGCTCTGAATCCGACTCCAGTGTCTCTTTTTCCATTGGACAATCGGCCCCTTTTTTGGGCAGTGTTTTTGTAACATTTAAAGACATTGTTGACCCACCAATACCAGACGAATTAGTAGTTTGTGTTTTATTTTTACCAACGCTTCTGGTTGCCGTTTTCTTTGGTGGCGAAAAAAACATAGAAGTCATAATGGAGTATACCGTGCTAACTAGCCATAATCGTTCATTGCTCGATGTTTCGGATTCACTTTACATTGATTTTCCCTTTTATTTTTATTGTTATTATTATTATTTTTTCGTTAATAGCGTTAATTTCCGTGATTCAATATCTTCAAATCTGTGACCAAGATGTCCGGAGAAAAGTGTTTATTTTACTGGTATTAATTTTTAATTAGTAATCGGTTGGACACGCACCGGTTCAAAAATATGTGAAACGATACATCGAATAAGCCAATTCATTAAATAGTTAAAAAGGTAAATAAATGAATATATAAATAGACAAATCAACAAATAATTACGTATATAAATAAATAAATAAATAAATAAATAAATAGATAACTAAATATATAAATAAATAATTAGGTATATAAATAAATAAATAGATATAATTGACGGACGATTTTGATTAGAGAGAAACAGGGATTATTTCCCGATGTGGTATGTTTAATTAAAAATCTCTTGAGAACCTTTGATTAATCGCAAATATTGTGTGTGAGAGCGTACATTATAATGGATCTTGATTGAGCTTGTTTACATTAAGCCTTTTCGGCCGCGGCCGTGTCGATTAAACGCTGTAAACTTAACATACAATTCCTCGCTCACGATAATATCTGTTTCGACCTCGATATTTTCGACGCTCTTATTATTTAATTTTACAATTTTTGATATAACAAGACCTTTAACTGCCCCACGTTGGGCGCCAAATGAGACAGGCTTTTTCTTTTTTTCTTTTAAACCATCACCTGGCGCGGCCCGGGTCCGTAGCTGCCAGGGCTCTAATTCAATATTATTCTAACGTTGAGCGCCAACTTGTTTTAAAAGAACAAGTAAACTCTCCACTTAATTGTTTATTGTGCGCGGCTAGCCAGGATATACCATGGTTCCGGTTAAAGTGACCCTTTTGATGATAGTAATTACACTGGAACCCACAAAATCACATTTGGCCTTTGGAAGACTCCAGAGACAGAAATAAGGGCAGTACTTACGGGATCAATTCAATTCTTTATTCCTTGCAACTCCAACAGCATCCTCACTTTGTGTTTCGCAGTTACAGGTTTCTTATTATTTATTTAATATTAATTTTAGGCTACGTTAGCGCGACTCCTTAGCGGTAGACCTTGCCCCGTCACTTTACAATCGTCTCGCTCGAGATCCGGGGCAGGAGTGACTTTCCTCTCAGATTTGGTGACCCGCTCAACCCGACACCTTTCGTCCTATTTTTTTTTGGTCAGAGCGTCGAATTGGCGCGTACAATTTTAATTCTGTACCGCCTATTTGCGCTTAAGGAACCGGCTTACATGTGGACTTCGAGGCGAATTGAACTA
Source organism: Ophion slaviceki (assembly GCA_944452715.1). Lineage (NCBI taxonomy): Eukaryota > Metazoa > Arthropoda > Insecta > Hymenoptera > Ichneumonidae > Ophion > Ophion slaviceki. The sequence continues at coordinate 10,104,695 of OX101790.1, forward strand.
CATAATCATTTTGCTGTCACAATAGATTAATGGATGGGTGGATGGAGGAATGGATGAATGGATGGATGGATGGATGGATGGATGGATGGATGAATTGATGGATGGATGATAGATGGATGGATGGATAGATAGATCGATGGATCGATGGATGTATCGATGGATCGATAGATCGATGGATGGATAGATGGACGGATGGATAGATGATGTATGTATACGTGGATGGATGGATGGATGGATGGGTGGATGGATGGGTGGATAGATGGATGGATGGATGGATGGATGGATGGATGGATGGATGGATGGATGGATGGATGGATCGATGGATGGACGGATGGATGGATAGATGGATGGATGGATGGATGGATGGATGGACGGATGGATAGATAGATAGATGAATGGATGGATCGATGGATAGATGGATGGATGGATGAACAGATGGATGGATGGATCGACGGATAGATGGATGAATCGATTGATGTATCGATGGATCGATAGATCGATGAATGGATGGATGGATGGATGTACTGTATAGATGGATGGATAGATGATGTATGTATAGATGGATGGATGGATGTATAGATGGATGGATGGATGCATAGATGGATGGATGGATGGATGGATGGATGGATGGATAGATGGATGGATGGGTGGATAGATAGATAGATGAATGGATGGAGGGATAGATAGATGAATGGATGGATCAATGGATAGATGGATGGATGGATGATGGATGGATGGATAGATGGATGGATGGAGGGATGGATGAATAGATGGATGGATGGATCGATGGATCGATGGATGGATGGATGGATCGATGGATAGATGGATGGATAGATGATGTATGTATAGATGGATGGATGGGTGGATAGATAGATGGATTGATGGATGGATGGATGGATGGATGGATGGACGGCCGGACGGATGGATGGATGGATAGATGAGTGGGTGGGTGGTTGGATGGATGGATGGATAGATAGATGAATGGATGGATCGATGGATAGACGGATGGATGGATGGATGGATAGGTATAGATTTCGACAGTGCATTTACTAAGTGTAACAACTTTTATATCAATATCTGTAATATAAACCCATTTTAAAAAATCAAGAAAGTAGCTTTTTTTAAGCGTCTAAAGTGAAAAAACCCCTTAAATATACTTTTAACATAAGCGTAACGAAAAAAATGATCAATTGAAAATCACCGCTAAGTTAGCTCCAAAATTTTAATTTTCGATCACAGCAAAGTTTAATCGTAATGTAATTTAAAGTTTGACGGCAAAAAAATCAAGGAAAGTTTTAAATCATTTCTGGTTTTTGTTATTTCCTTTCATTTTTCTCGAGAATGCTGATAAAGGTCGATTTTTTTCTTCCTCTTTACGTTTATGTACCACATTGCGGCAAAAGTCGGGAATTCGAGCTATCCGCAGATGACATTCTCCCTCTCTCTCTCTCAAACGAATTCCAAAAGATCATAATGGAAAAAACTCGAAGTTATATATGCAAATGAATTTTTTTGACCGAACAGTGCTGAGAAATTGGTCAAACTTAATTTTTTTTTCATCTAAGGTGATCAATCAGTTGCCCGGTCAGTTAAACTCCGGCTGCACGTTTTGTTCGGAGAGGCTTTATATTCAAAGGAAAATTTAAGTTGTACTCCTTTCGTCAGAGAATGAGGTAAAACTCTTTTTTTCCTCGAAATATCAAGGATGTCCAAGCAAAACTTGTATCTGCTTTTTGGTTATTTCCAAACCAATATTTGATTATATTAAATGAACATTTTCATCGATATGTTGGTTAACTATAAATGATTCCGCATCCATCTATCCATCCATCCATCAGTCCATTTATCCATCCATCCATTCATCTATATAGTACATACATCATGTATCCGTCCATCTATACAGTACATCCATCCATGGATCCATCTATACACACATCATGTATCCACCCATCTATACATACACAATCCATCCATCCATCCATCCATCTATACATACATCATCTATCCATCCATCCATCCATCCGTCTATTCATCCATCCATCCATCTATTCATCTATCCATCCTATCTATCTATGCATCCATCCATCCATCCATCCATCCATCCGTCCGTCCGTCCGTCCATCCGTCCGTCCGTCCATCCATCCATCCATCCATCCGTCCGTCCGTCCATCCGTCCGTCCGTCGATCCATCCGTCCGTCCGTCGATCCATCCGTCCGTCCGTCCATCCATCCGTCCATCCATCCATCCATCCATCCGTCTATCCGTCCATCCATCCATCCGTCCGTCCGTCCATCCATCCCTCCATCCATCCGTCCATCCATCCATCCATCCATCCATCCATCCATCCATCCATCCGTCCGTCCGTCCGTCCGTCCGTCCGTCCGTCCGTCCGTCCGTCCATCCATCCATCCATCCATCCATCCATCCATCCATCCATCCATCCATCCATCCATCCATCCATCCATCCATCTGCGGCTTGGACGGCCGCATGGAGGCGAGGTCGAAGAAGCTTTTCCAGGAGCTTGCCGGCTGTATCTAACATGCACAGGGGCCTGTAAGATGACGGGCTGTCCACCGGTCCACCCTTGTCCTTCCTGATGAGTACAAGCCTTGCCTGCTTCCAGCGGAGAGGGAAGACCCCCGCCTGCAGGCAGGCGTTGTACATCTCAAGGAAGAGCGCTGGGTGCCCTTCAATTGCGGCTTTGAGCACCTCTGCTGGCAGGCCGTCAGGGCCTGGTGCCTTCTTATTTTTGAAGGACCGCGCCGCGCACCGCAGCTCCTCCTCGGTAAAGAGGTGCATCGGTGTTCTAGGGCGCCGCGGCAGCTTGGGGTGATTGGGGAATAGGGCATCGACGATAGCGCCGATGGTCTCCGCATCAGTGGGCGCGCTGTCAGAAAAAGCCCCCAATTTGCGAAGGACCAGTTTGTACCCCAGTCCCCAGGGATCGCTGTTCAGATCCTCCCCAAGCTTTTTCCAGCAAAGATGCTTACTCCTCTGGATGGTCCGGCGGAGCTATTTTTCTCGCCGCTTTATAAGCGGTGGTGCTCCGGGCTGCGTCGGGGTCGCGGCGCCGGGAGCGATGGGCGAGCCTTCTGGCTCGGAGGCATGCCCGCCGCAGCTCCGCGATCTCGTCCGTCCACCAGTACACTGGACGTCTCGTTCCTCGTGTTTTGGCCCTCGGCACGGCGTCCCTGCAGGACTGGTGGACATGCTCCATGACAACATCCACTACCATTTCGGCACGTGCAAGGTGGCACGTGCGATCCGGGATCCCTTCTAGGCCTCGCTGGCCGCTCAGCAGGGCCGGAGACCGCTTTTGGGGTTCCATCTCTTCGACGCACCACCTGGCGGGGCCCCGTGGAGTCCGGGCCCGGGCTGAAGTCACATCACGTACGCGGAACGTGATGTATTGGTGATCGCTGGCTGCATAGTCTTCGATCACCCTCCAGTCCTCGACTCGCGACACCAGGTTCTCCGTCGCCAGGGAGACATCGATAATAGTCTCCCTGTAACCTGGCCTTCGAAAGGTGGACGTCGAGCCGACGTTAAACACCGCCAGCCCGAGTCTGGACGCCATATCCAATACTCGTCGACCCCTAGAATCCGGCCAGGTCTCCCCCCATTCCAATGCTTTCGCATTAAAGTCTCCCCCCACTACCAGCTCACCCTCCATGGCCCGGGCTGCATCCTCCAGGCCATCGAGTTTGGCCTGGAAGTCCGCAATTCTTTCGTTCGGGGTGAAGTAGCAGCTGACGTAGATCACGTCACCGCTCCTCACCCAGACGAAGCCGCTGCCCGAGCCGTGATCAGCGACTTGAAATCGTCGCCGATCAGGGACCCAGATGGCCGCCGTGCCGAGGGTATCGGAGAACCATTCTGGCCCTTCTCTGTCTCGATATTGCTCGCTGATCAGGACAAGATCAACGGCCTTCTTGCGACAGATCTGGGCCAGGAGGTCGTTGGCCACCCTGCTCCGATGAAAATGTTCCTGGAGGATCGCCGCCATTATCATTTGATCCGTGCGAGGGCCTTGCGGAATGCTCCTCACGCACCGGATCCGGACACGTGGCGGCGAGCCTCCGGATTGCCATCGATCCCGGGGCAGAGGAAGCACATGGGGCTTGCGTTGCAGTCCGCTCCCCTGTGCCCCTCCGCGCCGCACCGATAGCAGGCCTTGCTACGGTTCGGCCCGGGGCACTGTTGGCTTTGGTGGCCGAAACCCAGGCACTTAAAGCACCTGGGCACTTCCACCCTTCTCCGAATCCTGCAGTTGACCCAGCCGATCTTCACGCGGGCAGCCTGCAGCAGGGCTTTCGCGCCTGCCTCGTCTATGGTGACGATTGCAGTTACCTGCTCCCGCGTGTTTGGCCGGGTCAGCCCCACCCGCAAGGTTCCGGTGTATCCCGGCAAGGCCCTCTTGAGGGCATCCTCGACCTCCGACTTCGAGGAGCAGCTGTCGAGGTCCCTGATCTCCAGGCTTGCCCTAGGGACCAGTTTTCTAACGACGCTGCTCTCTCCCGTCGCCGATTTCAGGGCTTCGGAGAAGTTGGTCCTGGAATCGGCTGTCGATTTTCGCAGCTCAAGGAGGACCTCTCCAGCCCGAGTCCGCCGGATGGACTTGATGTCCACGCCGTAGGCCTCGGGCTGAACTTCTTTGCGGACCGTGCTCAAAATGTCCGCATAGCTCCTCCCTGCGGCCGGTCGAAGTACGATCACCCCTGGCCTAGGGGGCCCCGCTTTCCTCGGCGCATGTCCCATTTTTACGGGCTGAGCCGAGGGTTGCGCATTTGGCGGGGCTGGCCCCGTCACCTTGCCTCCCGTCATTTTCTTCTTTTTTTTCTTTCTTCTTTTTTTTCTTTCTTCTTTTTTTTTCTTCTTCGTCTCTACGACGGTCCATCCGCCTTCTGGAGTGCCGCCGCTTCTCTTTTTTTTAGCACCTCCGGTGCTGGGGGCACCGGTGGGCTGGTGGCCGCTCGTTTCTGCCCGCCCTTTTGAACGGACCTGGGATCAGGCGCAGCTGTTGCGGCTGCGTAGCTTTTCCCAGGTTTTGAGCTTGGCCCACGCCCCGCGCGGTCGGCAAGAGGAGTTGCCGGGCCTCCTGGACGGTTGTGCGCCACCTGGAGAGGGCTTTGGCACTCTCGGAGTTGCTCAAGGTGCTCCACCAGGACGGGGAGGCCTTCCTTGATGGTCCTGCTGATATTTGGTTGCCTTTTGAGGGCATCCATCATCGTCTTTAAGAGGCCGAACATTTCTGTGAGCCTCTCCTCTATGCTTTCCACGCGTTCGGCGATGATCGCTTCCTGGGAGGCTACATTATCGACCTCTTCCCTCCGTACCGTCGTGTTTCCATTTGAAAAATCCATGTTTTAGTTGAACCAGCGCTTCGTGTGCTAAGGGGCGGGCCGTAATAGTCAGGAACGGGTGTACCCTCAAAGGGCGATGCCTTCTACCCCAGTTTCCTGAGGCCTGACCTACGCTTAGCCGGTCCCGGAAAACACGGACGGACCGGCGCTCGCCCGGAGCGATGCGGCTTCCGAACGCCGCATTCTAAGCACACTTCCTGATCAGGGCCCGAAGGGGCTGGTTCCTGATGCACACCACAGTGGCCACCTCGGCAGAGGAAGCTCACAGCAGCTCTCTTCGCAACGACGAGGGAAACGTCGTCGTCGGTCGAGAGCACTCCCAGTGTGCTGTAATCTGCAACGATCGAGGTACGCCCAGCCGCATCCACAGGATGACAGACGCTGCGAAGCGCGCGCCGCCCGAGACGGGAACGGGCGTGCACTCTTTACGTACCAGGTTCCGATTTGGTCCGCGAGTGGTATTTTATTTCCCACGTACCCGACATATCTGCCGAGCATTCCCCTATCCGCCACCTGGGGACGCGCCCGATGGAGGTCGGAAAACCCCGCACGGGGTTTTCCTGTACAATAATAATAATAATAATAATAATAATAATAGGATCCCGTATACGATCCATGGCAACGACCACGGCAATAATAGGAACCCGTATAGGATCCACGGCAACGACCACGGCTCGAAATCGGCGCCTAGAGTGGACGGAGGAACTCAAGGAGGACCTCATCCGCTGCTGGAGGGATAGCCTGCCGTCGCGAAAGGGCTACATGGCGAGGTTGCAGGCCCTGTGGAGCCAAGTGCACCCAGAGCTTGCATACCTCTCGCAACAACATCTGCGAGACCAGGCCGCTCGTTTGCGACGACAAGGCTACGATCTCTTGTTACTACCACCAGAGCTGTCCGGCAGGCGCTCTTCCGCGCGTTCAGTGCGGACCTCTGCCGGACGGCCTCAAGATCGGTCCCCCCGGAAGTCGGAACCCCCCCGTTGGCGCGTCGATTTGACAGAGGACTGGGAAACAAGGAGGGAGAGAATCACTGGGAAATTTTCTCTTCAGCCTGGTTGCCTAGAAGCGGCAAATGAGTCCCTTGCGGCAGCAATCCCTGAAACTGCTGATCTCCTCAGCTTGAACTGAGCTGTGTATTACGCGGCTGTTGAGGCGAAACTTCGAACACGCAATGATACGGCGGCGTTCGTGGTTAAGACTCGGCGGCGCGTTGCACATCTCCAGAATAAGATCAATGAAGCGCGGAAGCAGGCATCCCGTATTCAATGTGTGTTAGACTTCATTACGGCGGGGTGGGCGTTTACCCCTAAAATCCGAAAAATCAGCTCGGAACTGAAATGCCGTCACCACACATTGAACAAAGCTATCCTTCTTATTGTGAGGGAACGCTACGTGGAGAAGGTGCGGAACCTGGGGGTTGCGAAGCAATCCCTAGAGAGGCGGCTGGGTCGGGCGTTAGACAACGCCCTCTTCCGTTCTGACCCAGGCCGCTGGTTCCAACCACCTACGCCTGCCCCCGACACAGCGCTAACAGCTGTTCAGGTGGAGCGGTTTTGGGGAGAACTGTATAGAAGGGAGGGTCATTTTGATGAAAGCACTCCAGCTCTGGGGCGGTTCGACGCGTTTTGCCGGCAACAGCCGAGTCAGCGTGGCGACTGTCTTCCAGTCACGCGGGGTGAGGTGGAGAAGGCGGTGAGTAGCATGAGGAACCACGCCGCTCCCGGACCAGATGGGATTAACATCTACTGGTGGAAGAAATTCACGTGCACCCATACCCATCTGGCCCGCATCTTCTCGTCGTTCATCGATGGAACGGTGCCCATCCCTGCGTGGCTGACAGAGGGAAGGACGGTGCTACTCCCCAAAAAGGGGATTTGTCGCATCCGGAGAACTACCGCCCGATAACGTGTCTGAATGCGCTCTGTAAGATCTTCACAAAGATTCTTTATGAGCGTGTTCTGCACGAGATCGAGCCTTCATGGCGGGAGATATACGAACAAAGGGGATCCAAGAGGGGACTGGGAGGTTGTAAGGAGAACCTGCTGGTGGACCGTTGCATTACGCAAGACGCGGTCCAGCACAAGCGTAACCTCTCGGTCGCTTGGATAGACTACGGTAAGGCGTTCGACACTGTCAGTCACAAACTGATTATACACTGTAACGAGGCAAAATTCCCGCCCGTTACATTCGGCTCGTTCCAATGCTCACAAGGCGATTCCTCAGGGCCAAAATAGAGAATTGCGACTTTATTAATTATTTATATTTTTGTACAAATTATTTTATGTACCGCGCCTCGGGCGGGAGAGCTAAAGGAACCATCGCTGGACAGCGAGGGAGCTACTGTTTCGCCGACGAACTTCGCATCGAGATAACGGAGGAATCGGCAGAGATTTTCCCGCACGACTCAAAACTGTCTTCGAGTAGCCCTCCCCTATTCTAACACGTGTCGTTAGTGGATGATGATCCAGCCCATCCAACGAGGAAAAAGAACATCGTTTTCCCAGCGTCGCTGCCTCAAGATGCAGCTCAAGAATTGTTTGGAACGGCTGAGCAACACATTATCGTCGAAGGTTCTCTAAGCGGGGATTGAGTACCGCGAAGAGATCGTTCGTCCATTATCGCAAGTCCCGTAGCGCTACTGCGTTGCGAGTGATCGGTCTGGAAACCGTCAAATGCCGTAAAGGACCGAATGTTCGCGAATTTTGGGAAATCATCGCGATTAGGTAGGGGTAGGGGTGTCGCTAACGAGAGCAGGAGAAACACCTTGCTCGAGGCACTTTCCGTTGAGTTTTGGAGCGAGCTGGATCGTGGATCGATATCCCGGATACCGCGCGGAGAAAATTTCGAGCCGAACACCCGACTCATCAGAAGGGAAGATTCCGAACCATCGGTGAGCTCTTTCGTCCGAGGGACTAATTCGAGTAGTTCGCATATTTTTGTTTGTTGCGAATTTTGAGGTATTAAATAATTATTCGTCGCGTTCACATTCCCGACGCGGGAATAAAATTGTGTTGGCGCGTGCCCCGGTTTCGGCGGTTCCTGCGGAGTCGCGGCCGTTTCTTTGAGGCCGGTGAATTTAGGAATTGGATTGTGTGAAAGCCGCGAGACGTGCACGCCATTCCCTTGCCCGTTAGTAAATCGGTAGCCGTAACAATCTTTTCAAAGGTAATAAATTAGATATTAGAGTCGAAAATCCGCCTTGGGACTAAAGTCCACGGGAAGTCGCCGTTCGTTGCCGTCGTACGCGGGATATGTTTACGTGAGGGCGATTGTGATATCGCCGGGGAGAAAGTCGCATTGGATTTTGGTACTTGAGTTTTTGGAACGATTTTCTTTTCCCGGGATTGGTTCTTATTAAAGTTCGCGATCGTAAGCATTCCCGTGACGCGTCGATGTGCGTGTGTGAGTGTACGCGTGTATGCGAGAGAGAGAGCGAAACCCCGATTATATTAAAATTGTCGGAATTGATTTATGTTAAAATTCATTGTATTCTGGGACGAGAGGTTTCCTCCGAGCGCTTCGGTTTTCCCTCTCTTAAAATATCATTATTATTAAAATAAAATTAGATTCTTTGGTTCCCAGATATATTGTTTTGTAAAATTTATTTTCCGTTTGATTTCTAAATACTGACGTGGATTCGACCCAGCCCCTCTCCGGATTTGGAAAGCTGCAGCTAGCCGTCAGCTAATCGACCTTGTCGAATTTTCTCTGGCGTGGTACGCGCCTGGCGCCCATCCCGCAAGGGAAAAATAAAAGGAGAAAATTATCGCGACGTTTAAGGATCCGAGGTCGAGGGTACTTATGTGGGGAAATTTGGTATAGAAATTTCCGCTACAAAATTTTGGCGCCCAACGTGGGGCATGACATAAAAATTTATAATCTATCCTGGAAGCGCAACGTTCAGTATTTTGACAAAAAAAAAAAAAAAAAAAAAAAAAATAATTCGAAACCGATTATGAAATTTATAAAAGAGTGTTGGAAAGGAAATTTACGAAGTAATCGGTACTGAGATTTTCGGATTGAAAGGTTTAAAATTTATTTCGTTTTGGCTCGACGGGGTTTCGGCTCTCGCTAGTGTGCTGTGTAGCGTTGTCTTCGAGCGTGACGGCCGTGTCTATTGTTCGCGTTTAAGGCTCGCTCGTGTTGTGTTTTTTTTTGTTCTTCTGTTTGGTGTGCTTGTCCCTAGTCCGATATTCGGAATATTTGTATTGAGACGAATTGAGTGAGTTCACATTCGGTTATCGTGAGACAGTTTCCCGAAAATTATAAGGAGTATTATACCGAAGTTTTTTTTTGTTTTTATGCCGTCAACGGCCTTTGTCTAGTATTTTCTCTCTCACGATACGGTGCGCATTTGGTAAAAGAAAAAAAAAAAAAAAAAAAAAAAAAAAAAAAAAAAAAAAAAATTACTCGGGACGACACTTTGGAAATTTTAGATTTGACTTAATTTTAGATGTGACTTAATTTTCGACTATTGGGATTAAAATTTTTTTTTTGGCAGATTGTTTTCTTTCGTGGTTTTATTGTTTATTATATTTATTTGACTACGTGACAGTTTGAACTATTTGACCTGTTGTACTGTTAATTGATTACTTATTTACTGACTTCAATTCTTCTTTTAAAATTTTTTTTTTTTGTTTTGTTTTTCTTTTCCCGCATTTGTCTGTCAATTCGTAAAATCACTTTTGCGTGATCATGGCTCATATGTATGACCCAGAGGAGATCGCCGCTCTGACCGACGATCAGGTCAAAGCCGAACTTACGATGCGCGGATTGCCGCTGGAGGGTACGATTGCCGCATTACGTGAAAGGCTTTATTTTTCAACTCGATTGGCAGGACGGGACGAAACGGAACACTCGGGATAAATTACCGTCGAACAGGTATCTTTGGCTGTCGGTGGGGCATCGGAAAATAAAATCGCGGACGGAGAGAATCGTCCTCCTCCTCCTTCCAATGTTCATAACTCGGTCCCGTTGCATCACTCTTCGCCATTAATAGCGAGACACTCGGTCTCCCGTTATCACGCGCCCGGTATGACCGCGTACGAGATTCTTCGTAAATGGGATGTTAAATTCACGGGAACTAAGCAAGAGGACATAGACGTTTTTCTGGCCCGTATCGAAGACGGACGTGCTCTTGTACCGATTTCCGACATCGACCTCTTAAATTGCATACCTCTATTTCTTTCGGGATTAGCCTACCATTGGTATAAAATTGAGCGTCCTCGATGGAATACATGGGTAGCGTGTGTCGATTCGATGCGTCGTCGTTTTGGGGATCCCGATTTCCAGCTCACGCTTCGGGAGGAAATTCGTGCGCGAACCCAGGGGAACGACGAGCTCGTTACTGATTATTTAACATGTATGCGGAATCTTTTTGTCCGCGTAATACCACCCTTCGCCGAGGAAGAACAACTGAACATAGTTCACCGGAATATGCTACCGCGTTTGCAAGTGGCTATCCTTCGGATGAATGTCAATTCTCTTGACGCACTCGAGACCCTCGCAAGTCGTGTAGAGCGTAGTTATAAGGCAGCAGTAAATTATCGCGCCCCTCCGCCGCCGGAAAAATCATTGCTTCCGGAATTCGCGTATTGCGATCCGCATCACTCGCGGAAACATGTTGCATTTGGAGGTTTGCACCAAGTTGCCGACAACCTCCCGACAACATCTCAAGGGGGGGAGAGTTATTCCAAAGGTCTCGATAGATGATTTGTTACCGTATCGTCCAGGTTTCGATTTGCCCGTTTTAGGAGAATGACGGAAGTTCCCGACCGAAATAGGGCAGAGACAGTTAATTTTTCGGTGTTTTCTCATAAAAGTGACGTGATCTACGGACTTAATAAATAGTGTGGTTGTTTATGTTGGGTGTAGACCCGTGATATTGTATTTGTGAGAGTCAGGGTTATTGGTGTTCGTCCGGTGGAGGCGGAGGTCCTAAAGGCGTATTCACTTGGTGAAGACAAGGTCAAAGAACTTGATTTTCGTTATGTACTTCAATAATTTCATTGGTGCTCAGGAATCGCTGAACAGTGGGCTCATGACAAGATATTTGAATAATGGTTAGTCAAAATTTTGATACTACTCGGTCCCGGAGACGGAGAGTTCTTCCCGACCGGGACGGTCGTGGTTTAAGGGGGGGAGAGTTGTAACGAGGCAAAATTCCCGCCCGTTACATTCGGCTCGTTCCAATGCTCACAAGGCGATTCCTCAGGGCCAAAATAGAGAATTGCGACTTTATTAATTATTTATATTTTTGTACAAATTATTTTATGTACCGCGCCTCGGGCGGGAGAGCTAAAGGAACCATCGCTGGACAGCGAGGGAGCTACTGTTTCGCCGACGAACTTCGCATCGAGATAACGGAGGAATCGGCAGAGATTTTCCCGCACGACTCAAAACTGTCTTCGAGTAGCCCTCCCCTATTCTAACACGTGTCGTTAGTGGATGATGATCCAGCCCATCCAACGAGGAAAAAGAACATCGTTTTCCCAGCGTCGCTGCCTCAAGATGCAGCTCAAGAATTGTTTGGAACGGCTGAGCAACACATTATCGTCGAAGGTTCTCTAAGCGGGGATTGAGTACCGCGAAGAGATCGTTCGTCCATTATCGCAAGTCCCGTAGCGCTACTGCGTTGCGAGTGATCGGTCTGGAAACCGTCAAATGCCGTAAAGGACCGAATGTTCGCGAATTTTGGGAAATCATCGCGATTAGGTAGGGGTAGGGGTGTCGCTAACGAGAGCAGGAGAAACACCTTGCTCGAGGCACTTTCCGTTGAGTTTTGGAGCGAGCTGGATCGTGGATCGATATCCCGGATACCGCGCGGAGAAAATTTCGAGCCGAACACCCGACTCATCAGAAGGGAAGATTCCGAACCATCGGTGAGCTCTTTCGTCCGAGGGACTAATTCGAGTAGTTCGCATATTTTTGTTTGTTGCGAATTTTGAGGTATTAAATAATTATTCGTCGCGTTCACATTCCCGACGCGGGAATAAAATTGTGTTGGCGCGTGCCCCGGTTTCGGCGGTTCCTGCGGAGTCGCGGCCGTTTCTTTGAGGCCGGTGAATTTAGGAATTGGATTGTGTGAAAGCCGCGAGACGTGCACGCCATTCCCTTGCCCGTTAGTAAATCGGTAGCCGTAACAATCTTTTCAAAGGTAATAAATTAGATATTAGAGTCGAAAATCCGCCTTGGGACTAAAGTCCACGGGAAGTCGCCGTTCGTTGCCGTCGTACGCGGGATATGTTTACGTGAGGGCGATTGTGATATCGCCGGGGAGAAAGTCGCATTGGATTTTGGTACTTGAGTTTTTGGAACGATTTTCTTTTCCCGGGATTGGTTCTTATTAAAGTTCGCGATCGTAAGCATTCCCGTGACGCGTCGATGTGCGTGTGTGAGTGTACGCGTGTATGCGAGAGAGAGAGCGAAACCCCGATTATATTAAAATTGTCGGAATTGATTTATGTTAAAATTCATTGTATTCTGGGACGAGAGGTTTCCTCCGAGCGCTTCGGTTTTCCCTCTCTTAAAATATCATTATTATTAAAATAAAATTAGATTCTTTGGTTCCCAGATATATTGTTTTGTAAAATTTATTTTCCGTTTGATTTCTAAATACTGACGTGGATTCGACCCAGCCCCTCTCCGGATTTGGAAAGCTGCAGCTAGCCGTCAGCTAATCGACCTTGTCGAATTTTCTCTGGCGTGGTACGCGCCTGGCGCCCATCCCGCAAGGGAAAAATAAAAGGAGAAAATTATCGCGACGTTTAAGGATCCGAGGTCGAGGGTACTTATGTGGGGAAATTTGGTATAGAAATTTCCGCTACAAAATTTTGGCGCCCAACGTGGGGCATGACATAAAAATTTATAATCTATCCTGGAAGCGCAACGTTCAGTATTTTGACAAAAAAAAAAAAAAAAAAAAAAAAAATAATTCGAAACCGATTATGAAATTTATAAAAGAGTGTTGGAAAGGAAATTTACGAAGTAATCGGTACTGAGATTTTCGGATTGAAAGGTTTAAAATTTATTTCGTTTTGGCTCGACGGGGTTTCGGCTCTCGCTAGTGTGCTGTGTAGCGTTGTCTTCGAGCGTGACGGCCGTGTCTATTGTTCGCGTTTAAGGCTCGCTCGTGTTGTGTTTTTTTTTGTTCTTCTGTTTGGTGTGCTTGTCCCTAGTCCGATATTCGGAATATTTGTATTGAGACGAATTGAGTGAGTTCACATTCGGTTATCGTGAGACAGTTTCCCGAAAATTATAAGGAGTATTATACCGAAGTTTTTTTTTGTTTTTATGCCGTCAACGGCCTTTGTCTAGTATTTTCTCTCTCACGATACGGTGCGCATTTGGTAAAAGAAAAAAAAAAAAAAAAAAAAAAAAAAAAAAAAAAAAAAAAAATTACTCGGGACGACACTTTGGAAATTTTAGATTTGACTTAATTTTAGATGTGACTTAATTTTCGACTATTGGGATTAAAATTTTTTTTTTGGCAGATTGTTTTCTTTCGTGGTTTTATTGTTTATTATATTTATTTGACTACGTGACAGTTTGAACTATTTGACCTGTTGTACTGTTAATTGATTACTTATTTACTGACTTCAATTCTTCTTTTAAAATTTTTTTTTTTTGTTTTGTTTTTCTTTTCCCGCATTTGTCTGTCAATTCGTAAAATCACTTTTGCGTGATCATGGCTCATATGTATGACCCAGAGGAGATCGCCGCTCTGACCGACGATCAGGTCAAAGCCGAACTTACGATGCGCGGATTGCCGCTGGAGGGTACGATTGCCGCATTACGTGAAAGGCTTTATTTTTCAACTCGATTGGCAGGACGGGACGAAACGGAACACTCGGGATAAATTACCGTCGAACAGGTATCTTTGGCTGTCGGTGGGGCATCGGAAAATAAAATCGCGGACGGAGAGAATCGTCCTCCTCCTCCTTCCAATGTTCATAACTCGGTCCCGTTGCATCACTCTTCGCCATTAATAGCGAGACACTCGGTCTCCCGTTATCACGCGCCCGGTATGACCGCGTACGAGATTCTTCGTAAATGGGATGTTAAATTCACGGGAACTAAGCAAGAGGACATAGACGTTTTTCTGGCCCGTATCGAAGACGGACGTGCTCTTGTACCGATTTCCGACATCGACCTCTTAAATTGCATACCTCTATTTCTTTCGGGATTAGCCTACCATTGGTATAAAATTGAGCGTCCTCGATGGAATACATGGGTAGCGTGTGTCGATTCGATGCGTCGTCGTTTTGGGGATCCCGATTTCCAGCTCACGCTTCGGGAGGAAATTCGTGCGCGAACCCAGGGGAACGACGAGCTCGTTACTGATTATTTAACATGTATGCGGAATCTTTTTGTCCGCGTAATACCACCCTTCGCCGAGGAAGAACAACTGAACATAGTTCACCGGAATATGCTACCGCGTTTGCAAGTGGCTATCCTTCGGATGAATGTCAATTCTCTTGACGCACTCGAGACCCTCGCAAGTCGTGTAGAGCGTAGTTATAAGGCAGCAGTAAATTATCGCGCCCCTCCGCCGCCGGAAAAATCATTGCTTCCGGAATTCGCGTATTGCGATCCGCATCACTCGCGGAAACATGTTGCATTTGGAGGTTTGCACCAAGTTGCCGACAACCTCCCGACAACATCTCAAGGGGGGGAGAGTTATTCCAAAGGTCTCGATAGATGATTTGTTACCGTATCGTCCAGGTTTCGATTTGCCCGTTTTAGGAGAATGACGGAAGTTCCCGACCGAAATAGGGCAGAGACAGTTAATTTTTCGGTGTTTTCTCATAAAAGTGACGTGATCTACGGACTTAATAAATAGTGTGGTTGTTTATGTTGGGTGTAGACCCGTGATATTGTATTTGTGAGAGTCAGGGTTATTGGTGTTCGTCCGGTGGAGGCGGAGGTCCTAAAGGCGTATTCACTTGGTGAAGACAAGGTCAAAGAACTTGATTTTCGTTATGTACTTCAATAATTTCATTGGTGCTCAGGAATCGCTGAACAGTGGGCTCATGACAAGATATTTGAATAATGGTTAGTCAAAATTTTGATACTACTCGGTCCCGGAGACGGAGAGTTCTTCCCGACCGGGACGGTCGTGGTTTAAGGGGGGGGAGAGTTGTAACGAGGCAAAATTCCCGCCCGTTACATTCGGCTCGTTCCAATGCTCACAAGGCGATTCCTCAGGGCCAAAATAGAGAATTGCGACTTTATTAATTATTTATATTTTTGTACAAATTATTTTATGTACCGCGCCTCGGGCGGGAGAGCTAAAGGAACCATCGCTGGACAGCGAGGGAGCTACTGTTTCGCCGACGAACTTCGCATCGAGATAACGGAGGAATCGGCAGAGATTTTCCCGCACGACTCAAAACTGTCTTCGAGTAGCCCTCCCCTATTCTAACACGTGTCGTTAGTGGATGATGATCCAGCCCATCCAACGAGGAAAAAGAACATCGTTTTCCCAGCGTCGCTGCCTCAAGATGCAGCTCAAGAATTGTTTGGAACGGCTGAGCAACACATTATCGTCGAAGGTTCTCTAAGCGGGGATTGAGTACCGCGAAGAGATCGTTCGTCCATTATCGCAAGTCCCGTAGCGCTACTGCGTTGCGAGTGATCGGTCTGGAAACCGTCAAATGCCGTAAAGGACCGAATGTTCGCGAATTTTGGGAAATCATCGCGATTAGGTAGGGGTAGGGGTGTCGCTAACGAGAGCAGGAGAAACACCTTGCTCGAGGCACTTTCCGTTGAGTTTTGGAGCGAGCTGGATCGTGGATCGATATCCCGGATACCGCGCGGAGAAAATTTCGAGCCGAACACCCGACTCATCAGAAGGGAAGATTCCGAACCATCGGTGAGCTCTTTCGTCCGAGGGACTAATTCGAGTAGTTCGCATATTTTTGTTTGTTGCGAATTTTGAGGTATTAAATAATTATTCGTCGCGTTCACATTCCCGACGCGGGAATAAAATTGTGTTGGCGCGTGCCCCGGTTTCGGCGGTTCCTGCGGAGTCGCGGCCGTTTCTTTGAGGCCGGTGAATTTAGGAATTGGATTGTGTGAAAGCCGCGAGACGTGCACGCCATTCCCTTGCCCGTTAGTAAATCGGTAGCCGTAACAATCTTTTCAAAGGTAATAAATTAGATATTAGAGTCGAAAATCCGCCTTGGGACTAAAGTCCACGGGAAGTCGCCGTTCGTTGCCGTCGTACGCGGGATATGTTTACGTGAGGGCGATTGTGATATCGCCGGGGAGAAAGTCGCATTGGATTTTGGTACTTGAGTTTTTGGAACGATTTTCTTTTCCCGGGATTGGTTCTTATTAAAGTTCGCGATCGTAAGCATTCCCGTGACGCGTCGATGTGCGTGTGTGAGTGTACGCGTGTATGCGAGAGAGAGAGCGAAACCCCGATTATATTAAAATTGTCGGAATTGATTTATGTTAAAATTCATTGTATTCTGGGACGAGAGGTTTCCTCCGAGCGCTTCGGTTTTCCCTCTCTTAAAATATCATTATTATTAAAATAAAATTAGATTCTTTGGTTCCCAGATATATTGTTTTGTAAAATTTATTTTCCGTTTGATTTCTAAATACTGACGTGGATTCGACCCAGCCCCTCTCCGGATTTGGAAAGCTGCAGCTAGCCGTCAGCTAATCGACCTTGTCGAATTTTCTCTGGCGTGGTACGCGCCTGGCGCCCATCCCGCAAGGGAAAAATAAAAGGAGAAAATTATCGCGACGTTTAAGGATCCGAGGTCGAGGGTACTTATGTGGGGAAATTTGGTATAGAAATTTCCGCTACAACACCTACTCGAACGCCTTTCGGTGAGTCCTTACATAGTGGGATGCATTAAGCAGCTCATGCCGCTCTGGAAGACACGCTTCACAGTTAAGACTAATGAAGGCAACGTGTCGACCGGAGTGGCGGGGTATAGGAGGGGGATTATCCAGGGAGATTCTGTCAGCCCCCTCCTGTTTTGTATCTCGCTATTACCCTTATCAATCGCCTTGCGGGCTGCACGCGGGTACGAAGCGGGGCCCTCCGGGGAGCGTGGGCGAGGGATCACCCATTTATTTGATATGGATGACCTCAAGCTATACGCTCCCGGGGAGGCGGGGCTTAAGCTCCTCTTGAACATCGTAGCGACGTACACGCGGGCGGCGGGAATGGACTTCGGATTGGACAAATGCGCTGTTCTTCATCTCAGGAGAGGGAGAGCAGAGGGTGTCGCGGCTGATGTTCAGCTGGTGGACGGGAGCGTCTTCAAACACCTGGACGCCGGGGGGTCTTATCGGTACCTTGGCATCGATCGGCGCTCTCTTCAAGACGCTGAGGGTGTCAAGGGGGCCCTCCGCAGCGAGTATAGGCGGCGTCTCAGACGGATCTGGAAATCAGTTCTGTCTGGGAAAAATAAGATCACTGCCACCAATATGCTCGCTGTCCCGTTCCTGCTCTACTCCTTTGGCGTCGTCAAATGGCGTAGAGACGAGCTTAAGCAGCTGGACATCGGCACACGCAAAATAATGAACATCCAACGGAGTCTGCACCCTCAATCTTCCACCCCGCGCCTTTATGTGCTGCGTCAGAGCGGCGGGCGTGGGTTCTTGGGATTGGAGTGTCTTCATAACCGCATGGTCCTCGGAATAGCAAGCGATGTGATAACAAGCTCGGACCCGCTCCTGGAGATTGTGCACCAGCATGAGCTTCATGGGGCGGGTGCTTTTCTTTATAAGGCGGCAGATCGTGCGGCAGAGACACTCGGCTTGGAGTTCCGCCGGCGCCGGCGTGGCGCCTTGCCAATAGACTCCGTCGCTCGGTTGCCCAAGTCCCGACGTCGGCGGGCAATCAGGGCTGCCGAGCAGACTGTCCTGACTCGGCGGCACGTGGACAGACCCATGCACGGTGTGTTTTTTCACCACATCGACGAACAGGGGCTGTCCACCCAGCTGACCTTTTCCTTCTTGCGGTCAGGTGGACTGATGTCCGAGACCGAAGGGTTTATCTGCGCCTGCCAAGACGGAGTCATCAACACCCTGGTCTATCGCAGCCGCGTTTTGGGTCAGCCTCTGCCGACCACTTTGTGTCGTGCATGCAAACAATCGCCGGAGACACTAATGCTTCTACTGTCGGCTTGCCCAGTATATGCAGTCTCCGGCTATATCCACCGCCATAACGCGGCCCTAAGAGTGTTGTACTACCATCTACGGCACTCTTATGGGATAGCAAATGTGTGGGACATATAGAGGGTACAAGCCCTGTCAAAAATTTACAACCAACAACATCGTATATGCAATGGATGTTATTATACGCTTCGACCGAAACTTTTGGCTCATACGTGTACCTAATGAACTACGTTAAAAAAAATCGTTGCAGGACCAATTGCATGTTGTTTTTATGACCCCAAAATATTTTTGAAGCCAAAGGAAACCGATTTTTCCAAATTCCTAGAGTGGTGTTATCCCTTATAGAAAAGGAATTGATTTTTTGGTTGTTGTAAGTGTATATCCCTCCTTACAGAGTTTAAAACAATCTCCCACGTGTTAGCGAAAATCGGCAGAAAATTATGAAGCAACTCCTCCGCTTCTTTGATGTTCGCTATTTTGGATCATCGCTCGTTTGCCTATCTAAGATCTACACATTCGAAGTTTGTATCCTCAATATATGGCTTTTGCTATAGATGTTATTACCAATATTAGATACTCACTTCTTTCTATTTCGGAAATATCAATGTTCTAGATTGTTTGAATAAGTATTTGTATGACTCAAACTGCAGATAATCTGAATACACGTTCTCGAATTAATGAGCTCACGAATAAATAATCCTTTGGTGTAATAGTTATTCGATTTCGTCATCGGTCGAAGGATACAATTTCGATTAATTTACAGTTCGTTATTTTGAGTTTATAATTCTGTTATTTCGAAATCTTTGTCGTTTTATATTTGGCTTTTCAAAGTTTTGACCCCCACCCCAATGTGAAATGTGTTGGAAAAAGATGTCGAAACACACTTACCCGATGTGAAATGTGTTTTGAAAAAAAATCCGATCGAGAAAGACTCAAAGTTCTCTTTGAACCTTTCTCGATCGTTTCGGCACTTTTCGTCAACAATTTTTTAAATTCATTTTCTAAGGGGCACAGTAAAAATCATGTACGAATTGGGAGAAACATTTATTTTTTCATCATATATTCCAATGCCGTTTGCACCAAAATTTTAAACGTCCGCTCGTTTTGAGCAACTTCACCAACTTCACTGACAAGTAAACGTTTCGAGGTCGATGTCTCCGATTTCGATGATATTTGGCATGCTTGTAGAATGGGTAAAAATAGGCGACACGTATTTTTTTTATATCGGCGGAACCCGATTTGTAAGGGTTGAAACGCACCCCTGAAAATTGGGGTGTTTTTCGTTTTTCGTCGATAACGTTTTAACGGTACAAGATATGAAAAAACTTCAAATTGCAACAATGTTTATTTTTTCGTGTACTATACATTGGAGAGGAGAACGATGCAGATAGCAATAAATTTCATATTGTTTGCATACATGTAGAGAATGGAAAAGTGCAGATACGGATTTTTTCTTTTTCCGATATCTCACAATTAAGGGCTTGAAACGGCGCTTCGATTTTTTAGCGAAGAGCATCGTATAATCAGCTAGCCTTCTGGAATTTCGGTCTAAATTCATGTCAATATATGTTCGTGTTATGACGCAATTGCATATTTGTCACATATCAGCCCCCCCCCCCCAAACTGCCCCCCTCTCGACAGGCAAATGTTCAAAGTTCTTGCCGTGCGGCATGAACGAAAATTTGTAGAAATAAAATTGGGTTACAAAGAAAGTACAATCAGTCAGAATAGTCGATACACATTTTCTCGTTTTGGTGGAACGTCACTTTTAAAGGGTCAACGCACCCTTAAAAACTCTGTTCTTTCTATAGCTCGTGAATGGGCCGAAATAAAAATAAAGTTCGAAGGGAAGAAATGTTGTATTCTTCGACTACTAGACGGTCATGATGATAATGATGAGTACAGCAACAAATGGCGTGTTGTTTATTGCAATAATTCGTGAAATACTTGTGAAAAATCACTCTTCAGTTTTCCCCGAATATGGGCACAGGCGAGGCTCCCAGTCACGGACTGACTTCGTACTTCGGGAAGCAACTGGCTTACAATTGTATATTTACGAAGAAATTCCACTCCGTTCACCGTATCGAGGGCATTATCTGCAAAGATTACAGCGTTTTTGGGTTGCTGCTGCAACTCACGAACAGAATGATGCGACCATTTTTATGAGGTTATAATGCAGCATAATTTAATCTTTACCTTTAACTTAAATTTCATAAAAAGCAAAACCAATGAACGAAAGAAATAAATCTTCGCAAAGAGCGATTATGTTGCAAAGAGCGGGTACCCTATGATAACCTTGAAATCGCCGTATTAAAGATTAATAGCATTTCTGGTAATAGCGTGTGTCGTCGTAATTTTTTTCGTGTGTACTGATCAATTGCAGGGGTGCGGTTCAACCCTTAAAAATCGGGTTCAGCTGATATAAAAAAAAATACGTGTCGCCTATTTTTACCCATTCTACAAGCATGCCAAATTTCATCGAAATCCGAGACATCGACCTCGCAACGTTTCCTTGCAGCAGCTGCCACTCCTTTTTATTGCGGCGCCCAAGTTCTTCTAGTAACTGTAAAAAATAAATAATAAAATTAACAAATAAAATATAAATAACTACCGGTGCAATGGTCTAGTGGCTAGCGTGTTTGCCACTAAACCATTGCACCGGGAATTATTTATATTTGGTTATTTATTTTTTGCAGTTACAACAACGAAATTTTGGCGCCGCAATAAAAAGAAGAGTGGCCGTCAGCAGCAGCCGCAGCGACAAGAGACGCCTGAGGAAGCCCAAGGGCGCGAGAAGGGAGGCTATCGACAAGACAGCGGCATGAGTGAGGGGAGCGGCCGCAGCAAGGACGCCACGGGTATCATCAACGCGACCAAACCCGCAGTCGCTCGTCCCGCCGGACGCATGGTGAAGTTGCCTAAGGAGTGAGGTGCAGTCAGAATTTTCAAAAAATCGATTTTTTTTCCACTTTCTTGGAGTATGATGTTTCGAAAATATTCCCTGACAATTTTAAGTCAATCCGATGAATAGTTTACGGGATATCCCGCAATTAGTGAAGATCCCTATGGCAGGTAGCAGCTGACAAACGCGCAAACGATAATACCGGGGAAGGCAGAACGCTTCGAAGACAACAAATTGATATTTTGGAAGCTTCCACATCAGCAGAAGCCTTATTGTATGGCCCAGGAATTGATGATTCGATGTAAGTAATTTTTTCATTAGTATTTCTATACATAAATCAAGTGTAAAAGTGGAAAACCCTTTCAGAAATTTTCAAAAATTTATTACTCAAAAACTATGAACTTTAGCAAAATTTTATAAAGAATACTTTCATTTTTAAATTTCCAAAAATGTAAAAAAAATAATAATTTATCCCGAAAAACTTTAATTTTTTGAAAAATTGTTTTAACAATTGGCTATAAACAATTAAAAGCTCGACTTTTCGGCAAAAATTGTGATATTCGGATTCGACGGATCAAAATACATAAAAAAAGTTTAGCTTCATCCATCGAGCTCAACATTTTACGAACGCGTTTTTCTCGAAACTATGTTTTTCAAGTCGGTGACCATTATAATTAAAAAAACACTCGATGGATTTTGATGAAATGTAGTGTGCTTATTGATCGCATTAAAAACTAGTCCTTAATCGAAGGATTTTCATTTTTGTTGAAAATTTCTATTTTTTGAAACAGTAAACGAGCGATTTTTTCGTCGAAAATCGAAAGTTATCTGTCGGAAGCCGCCATTTTGTTAATTAAAAAAAGCTTCGATTAAGAACTAGACTTATTATTAAACTAATAATTTTTTTTTTTGGTTTTTTGATTTTAGATGATCCAGTAAAATTTTATGATGGTCACCACAAAGCATTACATGCAGAAGGGGGTCCGACAAAGATGGCGATATTATTTAAAATAATCAATATTTTTCTTTGAAAATTTGGACAAGTCAAGTTGAAATATAACATAAAAAGTCTTCGTAACCACTATGGTAAAGCAAATTTAATTACTATAAAAAAATGATTGAAAATGCTCGTTTTTTCACGCCTCGGACTGCATCGCACCCCTTAAAACGAGCAGGCGTTTAAAATTTTGGTGCAAACGATATTGGAAAATATGATGAAAAATAAATGTTTCTCCCAATAAGTAAATGAGTTTTTACTTTTCCCCTTAGAAAATGAATTTAAAAAATTGTTGAATTAAAGTGCTGAAACGATCGCGAAAGGCTCAAAGAGAACTTTGAGTCTTTCTCCATCGGCATTTTTTTCAAAACACATTTCACGTTGGGTAAGTGTGTTTCGGCATTTTTTTTCAACACATTTCACATTCGGGTGGGGGTCAAAACTTTAAAAGGCCAAATATAGAAATACAAAGATTTCGAAATTCACAGAATTATAAACTCAAAATAACGAACTGTAAATTATTCGAAATTTTATCCTTCGACCGATGTCGAAATCGAATAACTATTACACCAAAGGATTATCTTTTCGAGAGCTCATTTATTCGAGGACATGTATTCAGATTGTCTGCAATTTGAATCATACAAATACTGATTCTAACAATCTAGAACATTCATATTTCCGAAATAGAAAGAAGTGAGTATCTAATATTGGTAATAACATCTATAGCAAAAGCCATATATTGAGGATACAAACTTCGAATGTGTAGATCTTAGATAGGCAAACGAGCGATGATCCAAAATAGCGAGCATCAAAGAAGTGAACGAGTTGCTTCATAATTTTCTGCCGATTTTCGCTAACACGTACGAGATTCTTTGAAACTCTTTAAGGGGGGATATACATTTACAATGATCAAAAAATCAATTTCTTTTCTTGAAGGGATAACACCACTCCCTGAATTTGGAAAAATCGTTTTCTTTTGGCTTCAAAAATACTTTGGGGTCATAAAAACAATATGCAATTGGTCCTGCAGCGAATTTTTTAAAGGTAGTTTTGTAGGTACACGTACGAGCCAAAATTTTCGGTCGTAGCGTATAGGAACATCCAATGCCTATACGATGCTGTTGGTTGTAAATCTTTGACAGTGCTTGTACCCTCTATATGTCCCACACATTCGCACCTCATGCATAGATAGGTCTCATACTCGTATAGAGAGCGGCGCTGTAATCGTGGCAAAAGCGCGATTTTCCTGCAGTCATAGCGTTGAGCTTCCTACGATCCGTCTTTCGCCAAATAATCTATATAAATTTAAAAAGCGTGAAAATGTCAACCCAAATGCGATACAAAGGAAAGTTTACAAGAAAAAAAGCGCTTGCTAAAAGACTGTGGCAGCCATGTGTCAAGCAAATGCAGCTAAACGTGATGAGAATAACCATAACCTCATCGATCAGCAACAAAAATTCGCTGTCGAAGGACGTCGGATCGTGGATTTACAACATCTTGACGACAGTTATAT
Source organism: Ophion slaviceki (assembly GCA_944452715.1). NCBI lineage: Eukaryota > Metazoa > Arthropoda > Insecta > Hymenoptera > Ichneumonidae > Ophion > Ophion slaviceki. The sequence goes on from OX101790.1 coordinate 10,128,612, forward strand.
TGTATTCGCTGTAACAAAGACAAATACATGCATAAATACATACATAAATTGAGCAAATTAAATGTATTTGCAGAATGAATTTATTTCACATCCGTCTTAGAATTACTAGAACCCCATGTAGGTTTCGCCAATCGAACCGCAACGGCCAATACTTGGACCAATGTTGGTAGGGCGATAATCGATTACCCAATTGTACGCCAATGCTCGGCTAAGTATTGACTAGCCAAAATTAGTTTGCCGATACGAGGCCAATGTTCGGCCAAATATAGACTCGCTAATAATTGGCTTGTCGATACGAGGCCGATGTTTGGCGAAGTATAGACTGGCCAATCATTGGTTTGCCAATACGAAGCCAATGTTCGACCAAGCATACACTTCATTATTGGTTTATCGATATGAGGCCGATGTTTGACGAAGTATAGACTCGCCAATCATTGGTTTGCCGATAAGAGGCCAATGTTCGGCCAAATATAGACTCGCTAATGATTGGCTTGTCGATACGAGGCCGATGTTTGGTGAAGTATAGACTTGCCAACGTTGGTTCGCCGATACGAGGCCAATGTTCGGCCGAGGAACGCATGATCGAACCGCAATTCGTATATTGACGATTCATTGTTTCGCGTCGAAGTCATTGAGAAACGAGATAAATAATTTTCACGAGTCCATTGGACATTACTCTTAACAAATATACTACCAAATCAATGCACTCATTGTTGGCCGATTCTCGAACAAGCTCATACGCGATACTCTGCCGACTTTCATGAACCATCCTACACTGACAGAAAGATTCTATTAATATTAACTAACCGCGTCTATTTATTTATTTTTATTTGAATTAACTAGATTTTTCGTGAAATCAAATTTTTCCTATTGCATTCCATTATTGGAATGATTAATTTTAAATATATTTATTTATTCAAATTAAACTTGAACTAATGAACTAATGGTCTGTTTTTATTGCAACACACATATCAAAGGATTGTGGGGGGAAAGAGGGGGGAGAGAGAGAAATTACACACACACACACACACACACACACACACACACACACACACACACACACACACACGCACGCACGCACGCACGCACGCACGCACGCACGCACGCACGCACGCACGCACGCACGCACGCACGCACGCACGCACGCACGCACGCACGCACGCACGCACGCACGCACGCACGCACGCACGCACGCACGCACGCACGCACGCACGCACGCACGCACGCACGCACGCACGCACGCACGCACGCACGCACGCACGCACGCACGCACGCACGCACGCACGCACGCACGCACGCACGCACGCACGCACGCACGCACGCACGCACGCACGCACGCACGCACGCACGCACGCACGCACGCACGCACGCACGCACGCACGCACGCACGCACGCACGCACGCACGCACGCACGCACGCACGCACGCACGCACGCACGCACGCACGCACGCACGCACGCACGCACGCACGCACGCACGCACGCACGCACGCACGCACGCACGCACGCACGCACGCACGCACGCACGCACGCACGCACGCACGCACGCACGCACGCACGCACGCACGCACGCACGCACGCACGCACGCACGCACGCACGCACGCACGCACGCACGCACGCACGCACGCACGCACGCACGCACGCACGCACGCACGCACGCACGCACGCACGCACGCACACACACACACACACACACACACACACACACACACACACACACACACACCATTTTGAATTTTCAAAATCTGAGATCATATTCGTAAACAGCTTCTCCAAAAACATCTGTATGCTAATTTTTATAAAAATCCGTTCATCCAAAAAATATATGTCGCAAAGAGTTAAAAAATTCAAAAAATGACCTCGAGGCTGACTTTGTAAAGCGTGTATTTATTAGAAATTATTGTGGTAAAAATCTGTAAAAATAATGTTTTGAACATCGATATGTGTACAATATGTGTGCCTAGTTTTAGATTTTCTCCACCACTATTACGAGCTTAAGAAATAAATATGTTATATCTCAGCAAAATACATGTGTTTTGTCATTTAAAATTCAACTCCTTACAGGCACCATTAAAAAAAATTTTACCGCCTTCAAACTTTGCACACATTTTTTTTTAAATATCGTGATTGTGTTTTTACGTGGGGAATTCGAAAGTTCAAGTTCGACCTAAATTGCGGTCGACTTAATATATATATATACAGGGTGTCCCATTTTAATCTTACACCTGAATTTTCTCGAAAAATATTGCTCGGACGAACTATTGTGTGGAACATAACTTCTAGGGATTGAAGGGGGACGTTTGAAAAAAATTTATTTGAGGAGTCAAAATTCAAAATCAATTATATATTGTGACGTTGCGTCACAAGGAAGTTTGAGAAGAAGCCCGCGTGACCACGCTCGGGCTTAATCTCCGCCACGCACCTTTGCAGAAAAATTTATTTGTTAATTTTAAGGTAGTTTTAAGGATTTCTTTGTATAGAGTCTGCGACAAATCCCTCCCGTTCCTCCCCTGTACCCCCTTTACGACGACCCGCAAAAGGACCACGCGGACCGTCGACTGGGGCCACGTCGGCCCGGCTGTCAACTCGACAACGCAGAAAGTGGACTGGCTGTCCGAGGGCATCCGGCTGCCATCTCCCGAGTCTCCGGCCTACCGCGCGTCAGGAGAGACTGCAGCTCTCGTGCGGTATGGCTGGCGAGCGCCGTACCGACTGGGGCGATCAACGACTCGGGAAAGAGAAAAGCCATCGAGGATATCGGCCGGAAGAGCGAGCCACACCGATCGATCACGAAAATCAATCGGAGGTCCGTCATGTAGCACGGGATTGGGCGAGACGAGGAAGCCGGCCGGCGTGGTCGAGCATTGAGTCTCCGAGCGTGGTCAGCGACGGACGCGATGGATCGCAAGCCCCGGCGTAGGAAGAAGGGAATCGAGTAGAGTCGAGGACACAGGGTTCGTTGAAATTGACTGAGAAAGAGTTCTCAGCGCAACCTGTAAGTCCTTTCCTCTTTTCTTATTTTGCGAGAGCGGCCAGCGAGAGCCGCGTAATATTTGCCCGGAAAAATGTGTCGCACGGGCGACTTTAGAGTCGTTCCCTTCACCCCTCCCCGTGTGAATCTCCCGATCGACGTCCCTCCTCCGTGCGTGTCGCAAGTGAATAAAGTGTGTAACGTAGAGTAAGAAACATAAAATCGGTGCGAGTCAATCCGAGCCATTGGCTCGAGTATTATAGCTAACAATAATCGCAAATACGTTGTGAAAAGGTGCCGTGGTGGATCCCCGTTGTCCCTTGAGAGAATTTCTCTCGCGCGCGCGTAGCCGCGGCCCGGTGGCCGTCGGCCGAACCGAATGACACCTTTCGCGAGAAGACATTGCGAAAGGTAGGATCGAGCAATTCGTATTTTGCTATCTCCGTTTTTTCCTTGGTACGCGGCATTCATTGAGTAATATAAAATAAAGTTTAAAATAGTCGTGGTCCAAGTAATAAGTGGCCATTGTGATCGAGAACCCCGTCCGTCCCCAGATACCCTGAGACGTCCCCATTGCGATTAAAATCGAGTCTCTCGCTTGCCGGCCGAAGGCCGTGTTTGTTTTGGTTTTTTTTTTGGTTTACTTCGAGAATGAGTACGCGTTAAGAGCGCTGCCCGAGAAAGGCTGGCGCCCAACATAAATTTACGGAATTTATAAAGCAAAGATATTTGAAACGGGTCGAGAAATTGAGTAGGGACTTCGCGTGTGCAGTAACCCGTCAAATTATAGTCAAAGTAAATTATCATTATTGCGGAATTTCTTTTATTATATCAAGTCTACATTTATCATTTTTTTTGTAATTAATGAATTAACTTCTTTTTTTATTGTATCGAGCCTAGCTGTAGTTGTATTAATTAAATTATATTTGGATTTATCAGTTGTCGAACCAGTATTCATTTTCCTTTCCCCCTCCCTCCGCCTACAGTAACACGCGATACCCGTCATAAAATGGGCGCCCAACATGGGGCCCGAAAAAACTTTCGTTTTTTTAAAGAAAGAGCCCACCACGACTATTGGTATTATGGAAATTGTCGTTGTTAATTTTTGTGGTTATTATAATAATTTATCGTAAATTATTTTTCGTTTCATTAGTAAAGAAACTATCTTTTTTTTAACGGTTCGCAGTGAATTGTTTTTTTTCTTTTTTGGCGTTTCTTGCTAAAATAGGAATTACCCCCACCCCTGACAGGTATAGCCTGTCCCGCCACGGCACTCGCGAACGGAACAAATTGAGAGGAACGGAAAAGTTCTGAATACAGAGTTCTGTATAATTTTCGCACCCGATTATTTCTTTTTGTTTGGCTAACAATTAGAAAGAAAATAAAATTGTTTTTTTTTTGTGTTTTCGATTGGAATTTTCTTGTACGTTTTCGGCGACCGCACTTCCCCTTTTTCCCCTAGAATCCATACATGCCTGTGTCCTTGGCGAATTGTTTTTTTGTTGGCTTGCGACTTTTCTGAACTTGGCGTGCCAAGAAAAATCGTAGTTTTTCTTTTGTTTATTGCTCTGGCAATTAAAGTCATTTCTGCGTTATTGCTCTGGCAATTGAAAAAGTCTTTCGTCTTATTGCTCTGGCAATTAAAATAGTTTTTGCGGTATTGCTCTGGCAATTAAAATAATTTTTGCGGTATTGCTCTGGCAATTAAAATAATTTTTGCGGTATTGCTCTGGCATTTAAAATAGTTTTTTGTCGTATTGCACTGTCAATTAAAAAATCGTTTTTGTTTTATTGCACTGGCAATTAACAATCGTTTTGGTCTTATTGCACTGGCAATTAAAAAAAAAATCGTTTTTGTTTTATTGCATTGGCAATTAACAATCGTTTTGTCTTATTGCACTGGCAATTAAAAATCGTTTTTTGTTTTATTGCACTGGCAATTAAAATCGTTTTGTTTTATTGCTCTGGCAATCGCTCTTGTTCTATTGCTCTGGCAATTTCGCGGTATTTAGTATCGCTTTTGGAATAGATTTTTTTTGTGGAATTATATTATTGAGTACCTGTTTTTTTGTTTGCCTTAGATCGCTTGCGCAATGACAAAATTTAGCTCTTTTAGCATTTTGCTGTATTTTGCGATGACTTCCGACTTAACAGTTAGGATTCCCCTTCTTGTTCTTTCTCGTTTCTTTCGCTGACCACGAATATGTCCCTCCCCCCCCCCCCCCAATTTTTGTGTTTCGCTGAATTCACGACCCTCACATTCATGTTTTGTTTGATGTTACGACGCCCCCAGAAAGACCGCGACACTGAGTTCCTCGCGAACGGTCACGCCCCCCCCCCCCCTTTACTTTGCAGCCGCAAAGATTTTGATTTTTTTTTAAAGGCCTTTCTGAATAATTTATGAAAGACGTCGTTGTTTAGGCAGGGAAACAAACATCCCTTTAGGTATGAGTATGAGTGGTGTGCGGCCTTATATATCCCTTTAGGTATAATTATCCAGTTGGACGATGTGGTACCACTGGATAATTTATGAAACACGTCGTTGTTTAGGCAGAGAAACAGACATCCCTTTAGGTATAATTATTCAGGTGGCCGATAAAAATAAAGAATAGTAAAAACTTCCAATGCTCGACTTTTTGTGGTATTACTGAATAATTTAGGAAACACGTCGTTGTTTAGGACAGGGAAACACAAATCCCTTAGGGTGTAATTATTCAGTTTACGAACCGGTGCGATGGTCTAGTGGTTAGCGTGCTCGCCACTAAACCAGCGGACCGGGAGGTCCCGGGTTCGAATCCCAGTCGCGTACATTTCGTCGTGAAATGTTTTTCTTCGGCATTTCGCGGCGAAATAAGACTAGTTTCACGTCTGGGGGGCGAACTCGATGACCGGCTGTATTGGTATAGGTTTTCCGCAGTTTCCCTATACCCATGATAGAAATGTCATGATGAATATAATACAGAGGGGGAACTCGGCTGCGGCCGCAAGAGGGGGGAACAGGAAGAAAGATGGAGAAAAAAGGAATATAAACAGTAGAGGAAAGAACGGCATAATGATGGGAAAGAATAGGTAACAAACGCGAAAAGCGTGTACCTAAGGAAAAAACCAATATTCAGTTTACCGATAAAAATAGAGAACCGTAAATTCCTTCACTTTATTAGCGAAATACGCCGAGTTCTTACGCTTTATCTGTTGTTTAAAATTTACGATTTTCTTTTGTTTTAGTGTTTTGGGGCATTTAAGTTTGTTCTGTTTAAGCCGTTTGGTTTTATTCCTTTTTCTTTTGCCGGAGACTCAATCACCCCTTTTATTTAAACCGTGCCGTTAAGCTAACGGCGCGCGGTCTTCCCCTTCGCAACCCCCCAGTTTTACGTTTTTGTGCACCCCCGAAAATAGCAACGGTGAAAGGCCAAGGAAACCTCGTCGGCCCGGCTGTCAACTCGACAACGCAGAAAGTGGACTGGCTGTCCGAGGGCATCCGGCTGCCATCTCCCGAGTCTCCGGCCTACCGCGCGTCAGGAGAGACTGCAGCTCTCGCGCGGTATGGCTGGCGAGCGCCGTACCGACTGGGGCGCTCAACGACTCGGGAGAGAGAAAAGCCATCGAGGATATCGGCCGGAAGAGCGAGCCACACCGATCGATCACGAAAATCAATCGGAGGTCCGTCATCTAGCACGGGATTGAGCGAGACGAGGAAGCCGGCCGGCGTAGTCGAGCATTGAGTCTCCGAGCGTGGTCAGCGACGGACGCGATGGATCGCAAGCCCCGGCGTAGGAAGAAGGGAATCGAGTAAAGTCGAGGACACAGGGTTCGTTGAAATTGACTGAGAAAGAGTTCTCAGCGCAACCTGTAAGTCCTTTCCTCTTTTCTTATTTTGCGAGAGCCGCGTAATATTTGCCCGGAAAAATGTGTCGCACGGGCGACTTTAGAGTCGTTCCCTTCACCCCTCCCCGTGTGAATCTCCCGATCGACGTCCCTCCTCCGTGCGTGTCGCAAGTGAATAAAGTGTGTAACGTAGAGTAAGAAACATAAAATCGGTGCGAGTCAATCCGAGCCATTGGCTCGAGTATTATAGCTAACAATAATCGCAAATACGTTGTGAAAAGGTGCCGTGGTGGATCCCCGTTGTCCCTTGAGAGAATTTCTCTCGCGCGCGCGTAGCCGCGGCCCGGCGGCGCGTAGCCACGGCCGTCGGCCGAACCGAATGACACCTTTCACGAGAAGACATTGCGAAAGGTAGGATCGAGCAATTCGTATTTTGCTATCTCCGTTTTTTCCTTGGTACGCGGCATTCATTGAGTAATATAAAATAAAGTTTAAAATAGTCGTGGTCCAAGTAATAAGTGGCCATTGTGTTCGAGAACCCCGTCCGTCCCCAGATACCTTGAGACGTCCCCATTGCGATTAAAATCGAGTCTCTCGCTTGCCGGTCGAAGGCCGTGTGTGGTTTGGGTTTTTTTGGTTTAGTTCGAGATTGAGTACGCGTTAAGAGCGTTGCCCGAGAAAGGCTGGCGCCCAACATAAATTTACGGAATTTATAAAGCAAAGATATTTGAAACGGGTCGAGAAATTGAGTAGGGACTTCGCGTATCCAGTAACCCGTCAAATTATAGTCAAAGTGAATTATCATTATTGCGGAATTTCTGTTATTATATCAACTCTACATTTATCATTTTTTTTTGTAATTAATGAATTAACTTCTTTTTTTTATTGTATCGAGCCTAGCTGTAGTTGTATTAATTAAATTATATTTGGATTTATCAGTTGTCGAACCAGTATTCATTTTCCTTTCCCCCTCCCTCCGCCTACAGTAACACGCGATACCCGTCATAAAATTGCAACGTGGGGCCCGACAGCGGGCCACGGCCTCAGAATAATCAAGATAAATATCGACTTATCGTTGATTGCCGTGGGAAAAAATTCCCCTCCTTGAGAAGAGTCTCATTGAGCTAGCCCCTCCCTTACCCTTCCCCCTCCCGTCCCTCAGACAATCCCCGCGTCTGTATTTCCCCTTCCGTCCCTCAGACAATCGCCGCGTCTGTAGTACCCCTGCCCCCTTCCGTCCCTCAGACAATCCCCGCGTCTGTCGTAGTTCCCGTTGCGTTGAGATATTAGTTTGGGCAAAAATTTCGTGTCGACCCTCCAGAGCCGGATCGACTCTGGCAGGGGGGTTTGTAACATTGCGTTACCATATAGAGACTATCCGAGAAAGGTGAGGTAAGCGGGCTGGCGTAGCTCAGTTGGTCAGAGCAGTCGACCGGCAATCGAAAGGTCCCGGGTTCGAATCCTGGCCCAGAAGCGCACCGCATTTTTTTCGGATAGTTCTCATGAATTTTTTCGGGGGATTATAATATATATATATATATATATATATATATATATATATATATATATATATATATATATATACACATATATATATATAGTGTATCTTCCCGAGCTTTTTCTCTTAACCATGCACGCCAAGTCGTTGCACAGCATTTCCAGTGTACTTATGTGGTAAATACGTTGTATTTTTATATAATGGTAATACCAATTTCTCGTTATAATAGTAATGTGATTTTTAAAATAAAAATGAAATATTTAGGAAAATATGAGTTCTAAGGTTTAACTTTGTTTGTGTTTTTAGTAAACTTGCTTGGCTATTTTATAAAAAGTTATTTGAATTTTTTTGTACATTTCAATTGAACAAATATAATAAAAGAATTCGTTAAATAAAATTAAAAAATATTTCAAGAAAAATCAGAATTTTGTATATGGTCAAACAAGCAATAATGTTTCGGGGGCATTTTGTTACTTGGCGTTCTTTTTTTTTCTATCTACTTGGCCGAATCGATCCCCCTATGTTTCATCCCGATGACGGCATTTGTTGATTAAGGCAGAACACCACTGTGACCACCTCTTTTTGGCCATTTTTCAAGAATTTTTTTTTGTGGGAAAAAATAGAGATATTCGAAAATTTTTTTTTGTTTTGTTCGTTGTTTATTGAAGATGCATAAACAAAAATTTTCAAATTTTTCACGCCCCATGGTGACGCTGGGGAAGCTCCCGCGTCAGGTTGCCTCTGCAGTGGTTCGCGGCACGCAGCAGAACTCTCTTCAAAGTCGATCTGAAAAAAAATACTGAGTGTTTTCGTTAATAATATGATATTTTGAAGAGAAGTACACAGGGATTTGAAAAAATATTGAATTTTTAAAAATAAGCACGCTTTTGAAATTAAAGGACGATTTTCGAGCAAAATTTCTCGTCGAAAATAGGCTATAACTTGTTTTATTATTGAGATATCGAAAAAATCCTATGTACTTCTTTAGATAATCTAGTTTTATTGATGCAGTCCAAATTTGAAGTCGATCGGATAAAAATTGCTCGAGTTCTGCTGCGTGCCGCATTCAAAAAAGTGGTTTTGAGAAAAACGCGTTCAAAGTTTTAGGTTTGTTAATTTATCCGATAAATTGGAAAAAAATTTTTTTACCTTTAATCAGCGATGCCGGCACCATATAGCTGGCCTTCAAGAAGCAAATCATTGTCCCTAGCATCTTTGCTCGAACTTGTAGAGGCTCTTCTTGCCTCTTTTGCAGCGTCTGTGAGCGAGCGCTCCGCCAGCTCGATCCGCGCTGCGTCGGTTTCAACGCAAAAATTGAAACAATTTGGGCCGATAGTTATCCCCAACGTCTCCAAAACTTTCATGAGGCTTCTCAGGCCATCATTGAATAATAATACCGCGATATCAGCTGCAATATCGACGATTTTTTTGCTCCCGGACTGACACTTGGGGGCTATTGCCCAAACTGATTTGTTGTAGCTTTCGTTGTTGATTTGCGTGAAGCCGCCCAAACAACGCTGCAGCAAATCGTCTCAGCTCAAATTTTCGAAGACTGGCGTAATTGCCTCCAATACTTTCTCAGGAAGAGGCGGCTTATGGCGATATTCAGAAATATTACCGCTTGCGACCGCTCGCTGCCACGAACACCACGACTCGGCTCCCTCTGGGCAATCGTCATCTTGTGGCTCACTATCTGTGGATATTTTATGTTTGATAGTTGCCCAAATTGCCTTCCTCATTTTTTCAACATCATCGCTGTTCCTCCGAATAGCCAAGCCGTAATATGTGCTCGACTCGTCAATCAATTTTCCGGTGAGCTTTTCTCTGCCAGACAATCCTTTTTGTTTTTTCACGATTTCGGGGAGGCGCGTCCCCGTACGTTTTTGGACATGATCGATGCACTCTTTTTTTTATCTCGAAACCGTCGTATGGATCGCTATTCGATATGCCCAGAAACGTTTTAGAATCGCCGTCACCAATATAAAATTTATATTTTATACCATAGAGCTCTTCAGATCGTTGAAACATTTCGACAGCTGAGTCGACTTCCATTTTTCCGGATCAGCCGCTATGGTTCGCCTGGCACTTATCGTCATGGGTACTTTTCCATTCCCAGTACTCCGCGGTGGTTTCTTTTTTTTCCCAATGCTCGCAAGCTTTGCAATATTTCGATTTCACCATAACGTCGATCACTTTTTTAGTGTACCAGCCGATTAGCGATGTTATGCCGAAAAGCGAGCTGAAACCGCGCTTACGCCACGATCCGTCGCCTGAAACGATAATTCCGTCCTCCACCCCATTTTCCAACGAAATTGTCTCCTCCTCAAGTGCAGCCTTTTGTTTGCTCACTGTGCTCACAGCTTTAGTGGCAATCGAAATCGAATTTAAGATTCGATCGTAGAAAGACTGAAATATGGGGCGCGGTAGGTCCATAAATGCACAAAACTTCATCAGGCCATTCAAACCGACGCCAAGAAGACGCATACTGAATACGATCCATCGATTTATTTCGTATGCATTGTCAATCATAGGACACGAATTGATTTGCACTTTTTCACAATGGCCGCAATCGACCTCGATTTTGAATCCGAGTCCGCGCAAACTTTTTTCAGTAAACTTTATATCGCGATCACATACTTTGCACTTCACTAACGTCGATATAATGTTCAATGCATTGACGAGGTGTACTATACGATAACCGAAATCGTTAGTAACACCGACCTCTAAATCGTCCGACGATTTTAACTTTTTCGCCGACGTGCTCACATACTCTGCAGAATTATTTTCGGAGCTATAACGGTTCGGAGGTTTTCGATTCGAAATTTTCGTTCGACTCCTCGTCACATAGCTCCGTTTTGTTCCCTTTTTCCCCGCGTACACTTTCGGATTATCCATTTCGATGTGCAAAGAATAATTCTGAGCGTTCGATATTTATAAACGAAACGATTCGGAGCGTTTAGACACGAGTAGCGTCGCTTCTATTCGCAAACTGACGCTATGACGCTCTCCCTATACCTGCCTTGAAAATTTTTCAATTATCGCCACCTATGGCTTTTTTTCGAAACTATATTTATAACAATAGCCGGTTTTTGTGAAGGGAGACAAAAGAATACCTGGGAAAGACCTGCAGGACCGGGGAAAGGCCCGGTATACCTGCCGACCCTGAGGCGCGCAGCTGCGCGGGACCCCGAGCGTCACGGAGCGCTGCACCGCTCCACAAAATATTGAATATCTCCGAAAATAATTATTTTTTCGACCTGGGTCCAACGGCATCTTAATCTTAAATGTATTTTAGATTTTTCTAGATGGTTTTCAAAAAATCGATTTTTTGAAGCCGTTACAGTGGTGTTGTCCCTTAACAAAAATAAATAGGTCTCCGCGAAACGGGTCTTGCTGGCCGCACGACTAAATTCACAAAAGGTCGTCTGCTGCCAACCTGCATGACAGCAGCTACTTTTTCAATTCAGCTGCTTATTGTTTATAACAAGACGAATCGATTGACCTATGATTTATCCCGGTGACGACTTTGTTAAGTTAATTAAAAAATTGTATTTCGCGAATCGCGCCTCCTTACTCGCACGAAAAGTCTCAAAAAGGGTCGTCTTCTGCCAACCCGCATGACAGTAGCGACGTTTTATATTTACGTGCTTATTCTATATACTTGGCCAAATCGACCCCCCTATGTTTCATCCCGGTGACGGTATTTGTTGATTAACAAAAATTAATAGTTCTTCGCGAAAAGGGTCGTGCTGGCCGCACGACTAAATTCACAAAAGGTCGTCTGCTGCCAACCTGCATGACAGCAGCTACTTTTTCAATTCAGCTACTTATTGTTTATAATAAGACGAATCGATTGACCTATGATTTATCCCGGTGACGACTTTGTTAAGTTAATTAAAAATTTGTTATTCCGCAATCGCGCCTTCTTACTCGCACGAAAAATCTTTAAAAAGGCCGTCTGCTGCTAACACGTATGACAGTAGCGACTTTTTCTATTTACGTGCTTATCAAGAGACGCGGCAGCGTCTCGACGCCAAGTAATAAAAAAAACCGATTTGACGCCACTGGTCGACCCACCGATCTCGACGCCATTGACGGACTGACGACACGCCGCGACTCTTTATACAGTAAGATAGGCTTTAGCAGACGACGCTTTAACTTGGAATTCGAAATTACACGAAAACACGGGGATGAATAAAAAATCTAATGACATTTTACCAATGAAATGTAATTTTTTCCTATCGATTTTGTTTGGGTAATTTTTCGATTCGTCTACTCAGTCTTGAGCTCTCATAATATTCGGCCGAATTTTCGGGCGATTTTTTACACGAAAATTCTTCCACACTTGTCGTTCGAGATTCGTTCGAGATTACACTTCATAGCATCACGCCAAAAAAGTAACGTGTGAAGGGCGGCGTTTATCGGCTCTCGCCCCAGCTGACGAGTCGTGTGCTCGTGGGTACGAGTTTTGTCGGCGGTAAATTCCACGTGGGATTAGATCGTGACAGATCGTGTATTTATCTATTACTTCAAAAATATGTTTCTATTACTTCAAAAATATGCAACCATCACTTGCTGAAGAAGGGGATTATGCGTAATGTGCCATATGAGCCTTTCAATAGTTCTTTGATGCAATACTAGTGCGAATATTACTTGTCAAAATAAGGCTTCATGCGTAGTGTGGCGCATGAGTCTTTCGACAGTTCTTCAATAGCAGTGTGCATGTCGCTTGTCAAAAAAGGGGATTATGCGTGCTGTGCTCTATCCATGCGCAGTATGGCGTATGAGTCTTGCAACATCTTCGACAGCAGCGGTGTAAATGCTACTTGTCGTAGGAGGGTTTCATGCATAGTGTGGCGCATGACTCTTTCGACAGATATTTTTAATAGTAGTGTGAATGTCGCTTGTCGAAGAAAGGCATTATGCATACTGTGGCATATAAACTTTGTAACAGTTCATCAATGCAGTACCAGTGAGTCTTCGACAGCAGCGTTATAAATGCTACGTGTCGAAGGAGGGTTTCATGCATAGTGTGGCACGTGACTCTTTCCATAGATATTTTTAATAGTAGTGTGAATGTCGCTTGTCGAAGAAAGGCATTATGCATACTGTGGCATATAAACTTTGTAACAGTTCTTCGATGCAGTACCAGTGAGAATGTCACTGGTTGAAGCAGGGTTCCATGCGTAATGTGGCGCATGAGTCTTTCGACATTTTTGATAGCAGTAGTGTGAATGCGACTTGTCAAAGGGGGGTTTCATGTGTAATGTGGCGTATGAGTCTTTCGGCACTGTACCTGTGGGAATGGAACTCGTCAAAAAAAGGATTCATACACAGTTTGGTGTATAAGCTTTTTAATAGTTTCTTTGACGCAGTAGCAGTGTGAATGTTACTTGTCAAAGACGGGATTTATGTGTAGTTTGTGCAGTATGTGTCTTCTGTGTAGTATAAGTCTTTCGACAGTTCTTCGACACATTAGCGGTGTGAATGTTACTTGACAAAGAAGGGATTTGGGGAATAACACCCGGTAGTGACTGTCATCATTAAGGAACTGAAAAGAATAATCGACAAATAGAATTTTCCAATGTTGAACACAAGGACAGTGTTATTAGTAGAGAAAGTCGAATATATTTGTTGTCAGCGGAAAAATTTGGGGAAGGATTTGCGGGCCTGATGCTGATCGTTCAGGACATTGGATAAGTAACTGGTCCATCGCTTTTCAAACATTTTTCATACGGCACCAGTAAACATACAAAAAATTTATATCCGTGATCATGCGCTCTATTATTTCTGTGCCAAGAGTTCATGTAAGATGGTGTGTACGCAGCTTTTCTGTATGATGGTAGATTTTCAACACAGTAGTGTTAATGTACTTGTTAGAGAAAGGACTCTGAGATAGTATGTCGTATTGACTGTGTGCGTCAACAAAAATGAAAAAAATAACCTACATATAGAATTTTTAAATGTTAAACACCACGACAGTTGCTGTTAAAAATAATTGTTGAACAATCCGAAAATAATCATATTAGAAAATAAAATAGTGATTAGAAAATAATTGATAATAATTGAGTTCCTTGAGAATAATTTTTATATTAATCAAAATATAAATTTTAAAAACGTTACATTTTATGAACAAAGTCTTTAATATTTAATGTTGATGAAAATTATACATCACATGAGTATTTCAAATAAACGTTATCGACGGACTAAAATCTTTTGATTGCAAATGAGTTCACATGACCAGTGCTTTTTTTTCTATTACAATGCCTTCTTCGGGATCCCTCTGTACCCGGCATTAATAATTATGCCGGGTACAGACCAAGTGAATCGACATCAAATAAGCGTCGCCGATTATGTGTGTTTCATTCATGGCACACACATATTTGTTGAGGCTCATTTGTTCGCTCTTCGCTTGCTCTCCTTCGTTCGACTTACACCCGTAGGCCAGGCAATGGGTAGGTTCTGACTTACAAAAGGTCGAGGATAGTTCTAATTTGGTAGATTTGAACAGTTTGGTGTCCTAATTAATATTTCGAGTCTGCGACCTCAAGTGATCGCCGCTCGCGTCACCATATTGGAAAAATGGTAACGAAAACCCGTTTTCCAGAATATCTCCTCTTCAACCCTACCTAGGTAAAAAATAGCTATTACAAAAATTATAAAGCATGAAATTTCATGCAACTCTTGTAAAACACATTTTTCAATCATATGAATAGTCCACGAGTTACTGCGGAGTCAAGCTCAGGAAATTTCTACAATTCGCAAAATTGCTACATTTTTTCGCGAAATCTCAGTTAATACTGACATCAGAAAATGCCGGAAGAGCACGACCAAGGTCCATTACCCTTTCACGTAAAGAGACTTGCGAATAATGATCATGTATCATGTTTTGCGAATGCTAGCATGCAGTGTCTTATACATTCTTCTTTGATTCGCGACGCTTTGATGCTTCTTTCCAAAAAGGCAAATGCAGTGAAATCAGTCGTGAAAGCTTACATGACCGATCATGTTTTTGTTGACATTTTGTCAGTTAGGAAATTTGTGGGTGATATGTTTATTAGTTCGAAACAACAAGATGCAAGCAAATTCATAAGTTCGCTTTGCGAAAAAATTGTAACTATTCAATGTGCTGTGCAAATCGACATAAGTACAGTCATTTCATGTAATTCTTGTGAAACAAACATAACTAATTGCAATCCTAATAACATTTTGCTATTGATAGTACCTCCGGCCCGTAAAGTAGGTCTCACTCTACAAGATATTATTACATATAATTTAGGGAAATCGATGAGAATCGAGGAAGCTTGTTCACATTGCGCTTCGTTTTCATTGGTTCAGAAGCGAGACATTGTCTGAACTAAGAAAATATTGATTATTCAACTATTAATATTTGAAAGAACAAACTCTGGAATAGGTAAGAAAAAAACAAACATCAAAGCAGTGCCTATGACAATCGTTCGAATCAATCAACACCGGTATAAAGTTGTAAGTGCCATTTTTCATCACGGTAGGTGTTTAATCGAGGGGCATTATACAAGTATGTTGCGCGGTAAACGCAACACTTGGATTCGCGTTGACGATTTCATCGTCAAACAACAAAGTTGGCCCCGTAACGCTCAAGATGTCTATATATTATTCTTAGAGCAAATGTAACGTATGGAAATTTTATTTATTGCCGAGTTATCAACACATTTTCAGCTTAAATAAGCAGCTTATTCATAACTTCAGCGCAGTGGCAGCAATAAGCACTTGAGGCCATTATCATAAGTGCTCCATACGATGTAGAAAATCTAGGCTGCTGAATGATATCCCATAGATGACGAAGAGATGGCCATAATGATTAAATCAAACGGCCCTTCTTAGGACTAGCAATCAATTTATTGAAGGTTATTCAAACAATTTCTTAAAATTGTTTCCGTTTCAAAAAGATGTGAAATGCCCCTAAAAAACTTTACAAAGTAAAAAAGGACGCCAAGTAACAAAAAGTTCTCTTGAAAATTATTAGGTGTTTTACTATTTATAAAATTCTAATTAAACTCGAAATATTTTTTATTCTATTTTAAAAAAATGGTTGTATTTAGAATATTACTTTTTCATTTTAAACGTACAAAAGAAGTGAAATATTTTTTTATGAAAAAGTCAAGTACGTTTACTAGACACGTGCACAAGATTATCAAATCCTAAGAACAATATTTTCTTAACACTTTATTTTTAAAACCAGGACCGACACTGGTAGATGGGCGATCGGTGTTCGGCTCTGGCGGTGCTCCGAGTTAAGCAGCATTGTGCGCGGCCAATATTCGGAGCGGTGACCGCTTAGCTGTGCATCGGCTGGCGGATCAACCAGCGAGCGGGAAGCCAATACTTCTGATACCTTAATGTAGATGTTTGAGTTAAAGTCTCTGCACCAAAAATCAGAAGAATATAGGGCCGTCTATACCGGTACGGGTTTTCCACAGTTTTCCGGTACCCTCGGCAAATGCGGTATAGTGTACCTCACGACGGCTGTGGACGCAACGGAATTTAGTTTAGATTAGCGAAGTGCGGGTAGGGAGTAATAGGAAAGGGTTCAATTGGAAAGGGGTTACACGTAAAAACCCGCAAGCGTGTATACGTTGGAACATTGGAAATTAAAACATTTGAATACCATTTAACTATCATAATAAAACACCGAATTATAATTATATATAAGTACAACGTATGCATTATACAAGTACACTGGAAATGCTGCGCAACGACTTGGCGTGCATGGTTAAGAATAAAAGCTCGGCGAAGGATATCGTTTTCTCAATAATTTAACTATTAGACTAAAAAAGACATAAATAAATGTAATTCATTATATAAGTGCAAACCAAGTTACTGATTCCGGAAAGTATAAATCGATTTAGTGATTCTACTCCTAGACTACACCGTTCTCGAAATCTCGAAATTGACGCCACTGGTTGACCCACCGACCTCGACGCCACTGACGGACTGACGACACGCCGCGGCTCTATACAGTAAGATGGTACATTTTTTACAATATTGAAGAACCACCATACAACTTATGAAATCTATTGCGTCGTATACATTTTGATGTAATGGTATTCAAATGTATTTAGATTACGATGCGCCCCTCTTGTTGGTGGAAAAATAATATCGATAGTCCCCTCGACACTTATCGCTTCATTTTCGATAGTCTGTCAAAGTACAGTCGAACATCTCATTCCTAATAATCTTAATATACTTGATACGGTCACTAATGCGCCGTTACAATTGGAAATAATCTAAGTAAATAAATTGTTGCAGAAGTTATTTAAGCAAGCAATAGAAACGGTTCTGTAAGGAAATTGTGTATCTTCCCGAACTTTTATTCTTAACCATGCACGCCAAGTCGTTGCGCACCATTTCCAGTGTACTTGTGTGATGCATACGTTGTACTTATATATAATTATAATTCGGTTTTTTTATTATGATAGTTAAATGGTAATCAAATGTTTTTATTTCCAATGTTCCAACGTATACCCTTGCGGGTTTTTACGTGTAACCCCTTTCTAATTGAACCCTTTCCTATTGCTCCCTACCCGCACTTCGCTAATCTAAACTAAATTCCGTTGCGTCCACAGCCGTCTTGAGCTGCACTATACCGCAGTTGCCGAGGGTACCGGAAAACTGTGGAAAACCCGTACCGGTATAGACGGCCCTATATTCTTCTGATTTTTGGTGCAGAGACTTTAACTCAAATATCTACATTAAGGTATCAGAAGTATTGGCTTCCCGCTCGCTGGTTGATGCGCCAGCCGATGCACAGCTAAGCGGTCACCGCTCCGAATATTGGCCGCGCACAATGCTGCTTAACTCAGAGCACGGCCAGAGCCGAACCCCGATCGCCCATCTACCAGTGTCGGTCCTGGTTTTAAAAATAAAATGTTAAGAAAATATTGTTCTTAGGATTTAATAATCTTGTGCACGTGTCTAGTAAACGTACTTGGCTTTTTCATAAAAAAATATTTCACTTCTTTTGTACGTTTAAAATGAAAAAGTAATATTCTAAATAAAACCATTTTTTGAAATAGAATAAAAAATATTTCGAGTTTAATTAGAATTTTATAAATAGTGAAACACCTAAAAATTTTCAAGGGAACTTTTTATTACTTGGCGTCCTTTTTTACTTCTGAAAGTTTTTTTTAGGGGTTCTATCTACTTGGCCGAATCGATCCCCCTATGTTTCATCCCGGTGACGGCATTTGTTGATTAACAAAAATAAATAGGTCTCCGCGAAAAGGGTCTTGCTGGCCGCACGACTAAATTCACAAAAGGCCGTCTGCTGCCAACCTGCATGAGAGCAGCTACTTTTTCAATTCAGCTACTTATTGTTTATAATGAGACGAATCGATTGACCTATGATTTATATCGGTGACGACTTTGTTAAGTTAATTAAAAAATTGTTATTCGCGAATCACGCCTCCTTACTCGCACGAAAAATTCTCAAAAAGGCCGTCTGCTGCTAACAAGCATGACAGTAGCGACTTTTTCTATTTACGTGCTTCTTCTATATACTTGGCCGAATCGATCCCCCTGTTTCATCCCGGTGACGGTTGATTAACAAAAATAAATAGGTCTCCGCGAAAAGGGTCTTGCTGGCCGCACGACTAAATTCACAAAAGGTCGTCTGCTGCCAACCTGCATGACAGCAGCTACTTTTTCAATTCAGCTACTTATTGTTTAATAATGAGACGAATCGATTGACCTATGATTTATCCCGGTGACGACTTTGTTAAGTTAATTATGTAAGGGATAAAAATGATTCGAGGAAACTTTCAAGATGGAGTATAAATTTATTGGTTGGTATAAACGTCTATACAGCACGGGATCTCGCGTCGAACTCCTTTCCTGGTACCGCTTCTCTCTCATCGTCGTCAACAATAGTCGAGTCATATTTACATTTGTAATTTCCGTTTTTCTATTCCGCCTCGTCATCGTGGGTAACACCCGAGTCATATCGCTACTTATAATAATTTGGCGGGCTGATACGAATTTTGGCGCTCACAGTTCGGCCGTTCCTGACATAAGTCCGGCCCGGACGCCATGGAAATCATTCGTTTATTCGCTCTATCTGCCATTCGTCGGTACACCCATGTGCCTTCGTACAAAAAGAATCGATCGCAATACGCTTGAATACATTTTTTTTCTCTTGTGTTTCACTCGTCAACCCTCGCATCTTTCCCATGAACAGAGGTTTCGCGAGAACACCAGGGCCTCATTTTCGCAGCTTCCCAGGTACCACAATACGGTCGCTGTGAAATCTGATGGTTTTCCACGTCTGCCACGACGTATCGATCGTTTCGCAATACTTTGATGACGCGGTATGGTCCTTTGAACCTTGGGATAATTTTATGAGGTGCCCCTGCTGTGCTCTCGAAATTCTTGATCATAACATAGTCGTTAACCTCGTATCTTTGCGCTTTTTTTCGCCTCTTGTCAAAATATTGCTCGTTATATTCCTGCGACTTTTCTATTTTGGCGGCCGCGTCCGCTCGCAACGTCTCTAAATCACGCGGCTCTGATGCAATGATTTCCACGTAATCTTTTATCGCGTCAGGTGTTTTTCCACGTTGGTCAACGCCGAACAAGAGCTTTGCGGGCGTTTCGCCCGTCGATTTGTTTACAGAATTATTCAGGGCGAACTCGACGTCGTTAAGGACTTTGTACCAATACTGGCCCGACGCGTTATCAATTAATTTGCCTAACATTGGTCCTAGAACTCTATTCACGCGCTCGACCTGCCCGTTGGCTTTTGGTGACGCGGTTGCGATTCGTACATGCTTAATATTATTTTCCTCGAGGAACTCGTCAAAATCGCGCGACGTAAAGCTGGTACCTCTATCCGATACGATACACTTTGGGCGGCTATAGTCCGCAAAATAACGTCGCAAACACTCGATCGACTCGCTAGTCGCGGTTGTTTTTGTCGCGTACAACTTCGTGAATTTCGTGAAGGAATCGATCACGACGAGAATGTGACGTTTTACCAAGCGTTCCTTTTCTATTGGCCCATAATGGTCAATATGAACTGTTGAAAATGGTACGTTACCCTTCGGAAGGCTATGTACAAACCCTTCCGCCTTTCCCGTGGCCGGGTTAAACGCAACACATTTTAAACAATCCTGGATATAAATCTTGACCTTTTCCCTCATTTTAGGGAACCAGTAGGTAGATTTTATCGCGCTGCACGTTTTCTCGACTGATAAATGCCCCACCTCATCGTGACACCTCCTTATCACGTGCGCGACCATACTCTGCGGTACGTAAAACAGTAGCTCGGCTACCTCTTTCCTGTATACGAGACCATTCCTCATCGCGAAAGAACGATGCTCGGTTTTTTCCAATAAATCCCGCAATTCTTTAATTACTAGGTCCCGACCTTGACTTATTGAGAGATTGACCTCGAATGGGTTGTCCTCGACCACCAATACATTCCTAGCACGACTGAGCGCATCAACATGCTGCATCCTATTTCCGGCACGATGTTCGACCGAATAATCGTAATTCTCGAGCTCTAACGCCCATCTTGCGATACGCTGATTGATTTCTCGTTTGTTCAGAGTCATCTTCAGAGAATTACAGTCCGTCACGATCTTGAACTTAATCCCATGAAGATAAACTTGGAACCTTCGCAAAGAGTAGATAATCGCCAACGTTTCCAATTCGAAACTATGGTATCTACTCTCTGTTTCACTCGTGAGCTTGAAGAAATAGAATACGGGATGAAGCTTACGATCAGATTTGCGCTGGAGTAAAACACTCCCGTAACCGCATGAGCTGCCATCGCAGTGTAGTTCGGTCTCGTCGCGCGGATTGTAAATCGCCAAAATCGGTGCCTCAACGAGCTTCCCCTTCAATTTCTCGAACGCTTTTAACTCGACCTCACCAAACTGAAACGACACCTCTTTCTTACAGAGCTCATGGAGCGGTTTGGCAATGACCGAAAATCCCTCGATGAATTTTCTAAAGTATGAGCTCATGCCAAGAAAACGCCTGACACCTCGTACATCTTGTGGAGCGGGATAGGTCTTAATCGCGGCGATTCCCTCTTCCGTTGGACTAATTTCCTCTTACGAGATTCGGTAGCCGAGATACTCAATGTCAGTGAACAAAAACTTGCATTTGTCAACACGCAGTTCCAATCTGCTGGCAACAAGCGTCGCTAACACGGCCTCGAGTACGCACAGATTCCGTTCGATGGTTTCTGTCGCGATCATGAAGTCGTCGAGGTACGCAATTACGTCACCTCGATCGATAAACTCTTTAAGGACTAGGTTGATCCATCTTTGGAATTTCGTCGGCGCACCTTTGAGCCCGAACGGCATCTTTACGTACTCGTACTGTCCAACGGGAGTGACAAATGCCGTATATTTTATCGAATCGTCGGCCATTGCCACATGGTGAAACCCGTCCTTCAAATCGAGTACTGTAAAATACCGTTTGCCCTGCAAGATATCGAGTTGATCCTCGATGAGGGGAAGGGGGTAGTTGTCGCGAAGAGTCAGTTTATTCAATGCTCGATAGTCGACGCACATTCGGGTCTCCCCGTTTTTCTTTTTCACCAAAACAATGGGTGAGGCGTACTCTGACTCACTCGTTCTAACGATCCCCCTCTCCAACAATCCATCGATTATTTTACGGACTTGTTCTTTCTGGACGTACGATAATCTTCTCGGCGCGACGCGAAACGGCTGGCTTTCGGACAAAGTTAATTTTAATTCCGCCCTCACCCTTGGCTCTTCTGGGCGAGCAGGTTCCAAATAATTTTCTCTAAATATCTTCTGTACCTGCTTTTGCGTTTCGATCGGTATCGCATTGTTTATCGTCAACGCATCCGCCTCGTCCTCGCCGGGAGAAGAAAGATCGATACCCGCTATACACGCAATCTCTTCTTGATAGAAATTCGTCACTTCCCTCAAGCCAAGGTCGAACCTCTTTAAAATATCTCTACCCAAAACTACGCTCGAAGCCATTGTAAAATCCGGTACAACCATTAACCTTGAGTTTGTCTGTAGTCTTCCGTCCATCTTTATCTCGAGATTAACTGATCCAAGGACGACTAAACTACTGTTATTTATTCCGCGAAATTTATTACAATATTCGTCTGCGCATTCAATCACGTTACTCGGGACGTAACGCAATTTAATAAAACTAATCGGACTTCCCGTGTCCAACAACGTTACCAATTCGATTCTTTCTTTTTCACCATCAACATACATAGTGTACAAAACATTCTTGTGGTACTCATCTTCCTCGACCGGAGCTGGATAGATGTTGCCGACCTGCGTCGTTTTTTGGGAACAATCTCTTGAATGATGCCCTGGTTGGTTGCAGGCAAAACAGGTGCCCGTTTTTTGAGAGTTCGGGGCATTGCGGTTTAAAATGGCCCTCTTTGTGGCAATGGAAACACTTTCTTGCTGAACGGCTATCGGTCGTGGCTCCACTCGTGCTCTCGTTCCTACCGCTCGATGACGATGACTGCCTTGAACCAGGCTTGTCGTTATAATCGCGTTTACCACGGCTTTTCCCTTCATCGTTAAACGACCGAAGCGAAATCTTTCCGAACGCTACCAATAACGAGGTTTTATTATCGAATCCTTGCATTCGAGCTTGATCTCGTAAACGATGATCCGGGATTCCATCGATCAAATAGTCGACGATCTCTTCTTCAGGTACGACGACACGATTATCCAGTATAACTTTCTCGTGATAGTAATCATTGAAAGTTTCTCCGTTTTTCCATTGACAGCTCTCAAATTGGCGACGAAGTGCGACTTTCTTCGGACGCTGGTCGAATATCGTCCGGATTTCCTCTAATAATTGTCCCAAATTCATTTCGATATGTTCTGGTTTCGAGTGAAACCAGTCGAGAGCGCTTCCTTTCAGCTTCGACCCCGCCAGTATCCGAGCCGAGTTGTCGTCCAGATCGTAAGAATTTTTCAGCAACTGAACTGTTTTTCCCATTTCCAGAAAGCATCTTGTGCTCCACTAAACTCACTTAATAACTCGGACAAAACTCTGATGTTGACCTTGGGGTATCTATTTTCTGCAATCGAGGGAGTCGTACGAGCAGCCTTACGTTCCCTCTGCGTTAACGCCAATTCTCGGCGCATGAGCTCTCGTTCCCGTATTAATAATTCAATTTCTCGTTGCATCTTCTCAGCTGGTACGGATCGCGAATGATGTGCAATTTGTTGTCGCCCAATCTCCGATGTTAACTCATTTTCTTCGGGGTTTCGCGGATCAATCATCCACCCTCCACTCGGATCTGACTCGTGCAATCGGGAGATCAATTCATTTTTCGTACCGGCTGAAGGAAGACCACGTTCCTGGAGTTTTAATTTTAGCTGAGCTGCGGTAAAATCAGTCGCCTCCCTCATTTTGTCGCTCGTTTACAAACACGTACACGTCTGAGTCACACACAAGACTCGCACAAGACGAATACACACCGTCTAATGTTTACTGTTCACGCGTACACATTTGTACGCTCACACACACGAAACACTGTCCACGAATACAAGTTCGACACCAGTGAGCCGGTTGTACATACGCTCCGATTGTCCCAATGCGTGCGCTCGGTACTCCCTTTCTTCTTTCCCTCGTCCCCTCTCGAGACGAGTCTCACGAGCACCTCGGCCTGCCCGGAACACGAAAAGAGCGAGATTGTGACGTCACGTAAATCACGCCACGAATCACGTG
Source organism: Ophion slaviceki (assembly GCA_944452715.1). Taxonomy (NCBI): domain Eukaryota; kingdom Metazoa; phylum Arthropoda; class Insecta; order Hymenoptera; family Ichneumonidae; genus Ophion; species Ophion slaviceki. The sequence continues at coordinate 10,152,628 of OX101790.1, forward strand.
TCCACGAATTTGCCGTTGCTCGATGAAAAGCAAATTTTCCGACGGAGATAATGGCGGTTACCAGCCTTTCGCCTACGCCGATCACTCACGCCAAATTGCTACCGGTTTCTTTTTTTTTTTCGTATCCGTCTCCGGTCCACGCGACCCCGCTTTGAATACTCCGTTAACTGTTGTCCTATCTATTTTCTTCCCGAGTCCTCACGTTCAAAGACCACTTAACCGTCGGCCCTGAATGTCTTTCCTGGAAACCCGAATTTTCAAAAATAAAAAAAATAAAATAAGAACAACGTGTTCACTGCTTACGAGCACGGTGTGATCGAAAAAAAACCATACGCGAACTCACGAGACCGTTACACTCGTTCCGCCATGATATTAACGATCCGACACACGCGCTTAACAGTTGCGTAACTCGGAACGCCGTTTTCAGATTTTCTTCTTCTTTTTTTTTTTGACGCCACGAGTCCTACGAAATTACTCAGAGTCCCGGCTGTATCAAATTCCTGTGGGCTCGCGTTAGTATATCCCACTTCTGAGATTGTAAGGGATAAAAATGATTCAAGGAAACTTTCAAGATGGAGTATAAATTTATTGGTTGGTATAAACGTCTATATAGCACGGGATCTCGCGTCGAACTCCTTTCCTGGTACCGCTTCTCTCTCATCGTCGTCAACAATACTCGAGTCATATTTACATTTGTAATTTCCGTTTTTCTATTCTGCCTCGTCGTCGTGGGTAACACCCGAGTCATATCGCTACTCGTAATAATTTGGCGGGCTGGTACGAATTTTGGCGCTCACAATTATAAAATTGTTATTCGCAAATCGCGCCTCCTTACTCGCACGAAAAATCTAAAAAATGGCCGTCTGCTGCTAACACGCATGACAGTAGTGACTTTTGCTATTTATGTGCTTATTCTATATAATTAGCCGAATCGATCCCCCTATGTTTCATCCCGGTGACGGCATTTGTTGATTAACAAAAATAAATAGTTCTCCGCGAAAAGGGTCGTGCTGGCCGCACGACTAAATTCACAAAAGGTCGTCTGCTGCCAACCTGCATGATAGCAGCTGCTTTTTATATTTTTGTGCTTATTCTATATAATTGGCCAAATCGATCCCCCTATGTTTCATCCTGGCGACGGCATTTGTTGATTAACAAAAATAAATTGTTATTCGCGAAAAGAATCGTGCTGGCCGCACGATTAAATTCACAAAAGTTCGTCTGCTGCCAACCTGCATGACAGCAGCTACTTTTTCAATTCAGCTGATTATTGTTTATAATAAGATGAATCGATTGACCTATGATTTATCCCGGTGTCGACTTTGTTAAGTTAATTAAAAAATTGTTATTCGCGAATCACGCCTCCTTACTCGCACGAAAAATCTCAAAAAGGCCGTCTGCTGCTAACACGCATGACAGTAGCGACTTTTGCTATTTATGTGCTTATTCTATATAATTAGCCGAATCGACCCCCCTATGTTTCATCCCGGTGACGGCTTTTGTTAATTAAGAACAAAAAAAGTTATCCGCCATTCGGGTCTCCGTACTCGAACACAATTTTTGTTTAAAGTCGTCTGCCGTCAACACGCATGACAATTGCGACTTGACGATTTACATGCTTAATCTATATGAATAGACGAAACGATCGACTCATGATTCATCCCGTGACGGTTGTTAAGCAAAAAAAACATTATTTCCGCCAGACGGATATATTCGGCTCATTCACGAGCGGGTAATTGGTGGGAGTAGGCCCTATGCTGCCTTGCTACGCTACGACCCGAGCGTGTACAGTCACGATAAAAATGTACTGGGTTCGGGCGGCGTGGGTCTGCTAGGTCTGTCTGCCAGCTTCAGCGTCATCGATATCCAGTCCGATGGAACAATATCCCCAGTTTTTTGCGATGCCGTATTCTCTTCGATAAATTCGACTACTTGATATTTTGGCTCACTCATCTATAGCGGATAAAGCATGACATGAAGATATACAGCCGGAAACAAATACATTTTCTCATTATTTAAGTGAATAACCAATGTGATTTTTACAGTAAGGTGTATCGGTTGACACGATTACACTGACACCGTCGCTCACTATTTATCTGGCAGAAAATATTAAACACCGACATTTATAGGTTAGGAACAGAGTATCGTGGTTTCTCGATGTTTTCGAGGATCTTTTCACCGATTTCCGAGGTTACTTTAAAATACACCGAGGTTATTGTTGTTTTTTTTTTAAATGAAACTATTTATTTGTAAATAATTAGTGTAGATTTGGTACCTGTAGGCAGAGTGAAAACAATTTGAATGTTCGTCGATTATTTCTAGGGCGACTCAGAAAACTAACCTCAAAATTGTGGCAGAATCTTCTCGATTCACGAACCTCGTGAACGCTCGCGCATGCGCAGTAGCTTCTATCAAAATCGTCTCATTACCAGGAAAGATAAAATTTTTCGAAAAATCTCTCGGATCCATTTTTCCCTCTTTTTTTCGCTCAATCAGTGGCTAGATTTATTCACGTGTGTATACCGCCAAGTCACATAACCTCAATGCATGGGCAGATCAAGCTGCTGTACTGAATGCCGTAGTACAGCACACCTGATCCGGGCGGGATCCGGCGTGCCGTACCATGGCGCCGACTGGTGCCATCTGCCAGCCACAAGCCATTTTAAGGCACGCCGGATCCGGGCGGGATCCGGCACGGATTAGGCGTGTCGTACTACGGCATTCCGGATTGCAGCCTGATAGGGGCCTGGTCAGTCTTCAAGCAGCCGGATTAAAATTTCTAGTCGGGTTAACTTACAGCATTCTCTCCGCAAACGGCGCATATCTTTTTTGTGAGTTTCTGGGGCTTTTTTGTCTTTTCGCAAGTAAAAAAAGCGAAATGCATCGAAAATATACGCTTTTTACTTCCATGTTAAAAATATCGTCAAACTTCCTATACGTCACGGATCTGGATGGATATTTCTCTAAATGTGAGCACCAGTTTCAACCTATACCATTCTTCGTACGATTGACGCATGTGCGAGCGGAGAAAAAACTGGGAACGTTATATGTCGGAATTGCGCTACGGACTTATGTATAAACCCAATAATAGACTTATTACGTCTAGTAAGTAAATTGATCGAAGAACTTGCATAAAAAAATCTAGGGTTTAAAAGCAAAGCGCGCTTGAATTCAAATGAACTTTATTCGTAAAATAAGAAATCCGTTATCATTGCCGTTTTACATTCTTGTCGTTCGTTTATCTGATACCTCTGAGGTAATAAACCCAAGAGAATATCGAAGGCGTTGGTTCGACATACGAAACGACGAGCTTTCCTGTAATTGGATATTGTCTTTCTTCCACCGAAGAGCCATTTCCGCTGCTAAATTTTACGGAAATCGTTGCGACCTGCAGTATACAGTTTGGCAAATGATAAATATTACAATAATTCGGTCATCACACTAATTTTTCTTGACGAAACGATAACAAGAAAAAAAGTAATTTACCTCTTTTGACTTGATGACACTTGGAAACTTAACGACCGAAAACTCGTTCGCTCCATCAATGACGTAAGCGAAAGTCTTTGTGATCCCGAACACATTTTTAAAAGGGATATTTGTCGTTGTGTTTTGTGAAATTGTAAACGGTCCTTGGGGCTTCGGGGGGTCGTAACAGCCGATAAGAGGGAAGCTGAAGCAGAAATAATGGAAAACTGCCATTACGGTGTTCCATTTTTCACTACCATGTAATCTCGGATCCGTTAATAATTATTCGTGTCACAGGAAATCCTGGTCGTTCTGAATAAGATAGACGGCCGTTTGGACTTAAGGAGGTACACTAGCTTCAGCAAAATGGTGATAGATCAATAAAATTTGGTGAATATATTCTTTAGTATTATTCATGTAGATACAAATTTTTTTCAGATTTTTTGGTTGTGCCGTTTTGTTACAAATAATTCACAAGTGTTTATTCTTATACCCGGAATATATACCTATATCTATAAAAACCCTATGCTTATACACGCGAACTTCAATGTTCAATTATTCGATAACGGCACAATGAAAAAATCTGAAAAAAATTGTATTGACATATATAATACTAAAGAATATACTCACCAAATTTTATTGGTCTATCACCATTTTGAAATTTGACCATGGTTTAGCATGGCAACATTGTATGAAGCTGGTGTACCTCCTTAATGAAACTCGGACAAAACTAGTCCGAGTAGTTACAAACTCATTAGAAAAGCTGGGGCCGTTGAAAACGTTTACATGATTAGAATTATGAGTGTGCAGACGAAACAAAGCTTACCAAATCTCTCCAAGGGTCTGTGAAGTCGCAATCAGCATGGCCCTTGCATTTTTATCATGGCACGGTTCATAATTAACCTCGAGGATACCGTCTTTTTGGGGTGGTATCGAAATTTTTCGATTGCAAGTGAATGATGGATCATCCACCTGTTGCAACATTTTATCCGTTGGTACACGCAGCAAATATATCCAAACTTCCATTTACAACTATTTTAGCAACGAATAAATGGTGGCAACAATAACATCTACCGTTATAGTAAATTCTGTATTCTTCTTTGTTGCGTTGTTAATAATGATAGGAAAGTTTGTGGACGATCCGAGCATCGCCGTGACCCGAATAACTTTTTCCGCTGGGGCGGGGGTCGCTTTAAGCTTTACTTCGTAAGGGTAGTTTCCTAATTCCGCACAAGTGACGTTCAGTTTTGTAATGTTCTCACCAGGCACCAGGGGAGAATATTCGATAATTATTTTATCCTGCGATTGGTGAAGGAAACATTGTGGTTTGATAATCGTTCATTGTGGAAAAATGGATTATGTAGGATGAAACTGAAAACGTACCGTCGATTTGGCAGTTACGACTTTCGTCGCATTGTGAATCGTAATATCCGGATGTTGACAACTCGCTGAAAAAATGACAGGGCGATCGTTCAACGGGTTTTCAATTGCCAGCTGATGACGAGTCGTAGATCGTGCTGGAGTCGTCAGCTTAATCGTTGAAAGCGTATCGGGCTTCGATACTTTGTACTGAATCTCGTAAAATTCGTATTCACCATCGTCGTTCGTGAATGTTATCTGAATATATGGAACGTTTATGTCGCCAGCCTTGAGATTCTTCTGCTGTGTATTTTGTGCGCAGTGTGATAAAAGCTGAAGCATTTACTCACCAGAAAATTTAGGGTCGTTTCTACGTAGCAATGGAACGTGGCACGATAATTCCTCGTTCCGCCGGCTGGTACGTCCAATCGAAGATTACCGGTAAAACTATATATCACGGGGTTGACCTTTCAACGAAAAATCGATCAATTATCGCTCTGTCGTGAACCTGGTCTTACATACCAAACCGAAAATTTATGCCGATTTTGGTAAAATGTTCTCAAAAGCTCAGTGTTACTGTTCATAAATAGTAGTACAAACTTTGAAAATGAACCCAGCACATTTCGTTGCAAAACCTGTCGCACATGTTCATTGCGCTGTGCAAACTGATGCGAAGTGCACAAATCTAGCTCAGCTCCAAAATTCAATACAAGCGACAGTAGTTGGAAAGTTAAACAGTCAACTTTCCAAAAGAAAAAAAATGGGGCCTTTATGTGAAAATTGGCAAGTGGCGATTCCGACAGACATACGATTTATGTTTCGCTTTGTGAACAATATTTTAAAGGACAGTTCCAGTGAACATTCTTTTTTCGTTTGCTCATCGGAGAAGCTTTGTTTTATTAAGAAGTTTTTTTTCGAAATTTTAACGACCAACTGTTTAACGACCACTGTATGCGTGGGTGTGTGTACGGATTTTGTTTACGCGCAAAAACATATACTTTTTTGAGATACGTGGCTGAATTTCTGTACACGTATAGAAAGTACGTATTATAGGAAGTATGTTCTATAATACGTGGATAATATGGATATAAATTCATCGAAATTCGGTGAAACGCTTCCGATTTTGCAGTAGCTTTGATTTGGAAAATGTATTTTCTCCCGTAGATTTCTCAATTTCGACGATTTCAGTCTAAATTTCTGCACAGAAATGAAGAATCATACCCGGTATATTTAGGTCAAATTTTGCGGTAGTGATTGAAACGGTTCATATTTTAATGTAGCGCAATTTTGAAAAAAATGTTTTCACGGTGTGTATTCCCAAAATCTTGGGTATCCAGATAATTGTTTAACATGCATAGAGTATTATAGTGAAATTGTCATTATTCAATTTAGCGAGAATCGGTGAAAGGAATCAGATTTTAAGAGGGTTTTATATGATTACATGAGTATGTGCAACCATAAAAAATCCAAGACGCCTCTGCTTAGAGTATTATAGGAGAAATTTAATGATTCAACTTACAAGAAAAATCCCTTAGATATCGTTCTTCAATTTTATTGCAACTTATATATGTTATGATACATTGAAAACTAAGCAACACGGATTTTCGTTATCAGCGGAAAGACGATTGTAAGGGTTGAAACCAGCCCTCGAAGGAAGGTATGTCAAGGGGTAATGTTGCAGTTTCACCCAAAAACAGTCGACCGATCGCAATTAAACAAAAACGCAAATTCTTCTAATCCGAAGGGATGAAAAATCCACTAGAGAGTTAGCGCAAAAAAATAATGAAGGGGTGAATCACCCCTATTTGAGGGCTGGTTTCACCCCTTAAAACACTTTTTCCGCCTATAAAAAGAATACGTGTCGCTTAGTTTCCAATGCTTTATAACATATATAAGTTTCAACAAAATCGAAGGTCGACACCTGAGGGATGTTTCTTGTCAGTAGGAATCGGTGAAAACGTTGAGATTTCAGGTGCGTTTGAGTTTTTTGGCACAATCTAATATTTAAAAGGAACAGATGGTGAAATAACTTCATGTAAAAAGATCGGTGAATTTTATTATTGTAAAGAAAAATACTGTCCAAACTAGAAACGTTGTTTTTTGTTTGTTTTCTGTACATCAAGTTTCGTTCGTGATATAAATGTAGTGTCATAGTACACAATGTCGTAATTTTTTAACAAAAAAAAACAGGTGAAAGTGCTGAGAGGGTTTGAATTTGCAACAAAACACTTTTATGGTGTAACTTTCTTAAATCTGAGACACTTGAATAACTTTTTGTACATTAGTAAATCATTATAGAAAAAATGTAGTGATTTTATTTATCGGGACTTGAAATTTGCAGTCATCTTTGGAAGCGAATTAATTTGAGGAGGAAGTAATGCACGAGGTTCTGCATTACTCAAATCATACTATCATTAGTGCTGTATACAAAAACCCTGAAATTAATTTTGGCTTGTGACGACAAAGTGAATCAAATTTGGTCTACGAAAAAGTCATTCTCCCACGACTAGAATTACCAGCTCTGTATTTACGATATTGGAAAAATGCCGTAGCAATATACCCATTTTCCTTTCCGCATCTCGATCAAGTTTCGCCCAGTGGCTGTCTAAGTTGCAAAATTTGTCAAACGCATTTTGTTAATACAGAAAAAGTCTAGAGATACTGTCACGATATAATTGTAATCATAATCGTTTTTAATTTTCTTTTTTCCGCGTATGAATACGAGGGTTTTTTGTGATCGTACTTGAGAATCGTTGATCAACTTGATGTCGCAATTAAAGCACTGTGGCCTATTCAACCAATTGTGTGCTGGCAATAATTCTGCAAATTTTGTCTTTGCCGGTAACTGACGTACAATTTTTCCCTCAACTTTCGGTGGCAGACTTGAACCGAAAAGGCTGTAGACAAGCGGTTGCTTTCCTTCCGGCAGCTTGACGATAAGCCTCCCCTAAGTTTTAAAGAACAATACCATTCAAAATTTTGAGTACGCGGCACATATCCCTCGCTACGAGGTAGCACAGTGAACTTGTGACCTGAGGCACCTGAGATATTCACTTTCATTTGAGTTTGAGCAATTTATGGATTTTCATGCGCTATGTGTTTATAGAGTGAAATAATTATTCATCTTATGTGAAAAAAAAAACAAAAAGTATCTAGGTTCGTTGCGTCTAAAATTTAGGGTGACATTTTTCTATTCAACAAGAACTCCGGAACTTTGTGTGTTACATTTTTCATAATACTGCGTATTGTTCGATTTCGGCTTTATAAAATCGACACATTGAAAATTGATTATTGAGAAAAAATTGCGTGAAAATTCTTTACAATAGTACCTTTTTTACGTACACTAATGAGAGAGTGTACTCCTTCTTGCGATGCAAATGGAGCGTCAAATATCAAAATGTTGTATGAAAAAAAATCTGAAATATTTACTTCGTGCGGGTTTTTCTCGGTGTTCATGACCAGAGGAGAATAAACGATTCCGCAGGAGTACGTTTTTTTAGCGGGCACGACGAAAAAGTCTTCCGCTCGAAAGTATTCTCCGTTCAAGACCGTTTTAACGTTCCAGGCGTCATTCGTTTCATTCACAATCGTGAGATTTTTCGTTTTTGCGGATCTCACAGGCGTAGTGAAGTCAATCACTTCAATGGCATCCGGAATTTTAGCGCAAGCGCCGCTGCATTTAATTTTTAGGCTCGGATGCTTTTCGATATCCACAGTAGCCTAAGGGCGAGCAACAAAAAAACGATAAAATGTGTATCCGATTTTGCATGATAAGTGGAGGCTATTTGACTAGAAAGTATGTGCTGTCTGCAATTTTTTTTATTACTATTTCCACTAAATACTTTCGTGAATGTGACTGTTTTCACGAAATACTCCAGATTCTTAAACCAAAGTCTTTTCACGGTAGTGACGGGAGGGGGGGGGGGGGCGTCGACATTTTGCTAACGATTCTAGAGGTTCAAGACAAATTACAATGCCTCCTCGAGGGATACCCTAATGGGGTTCGTCAAAACATGTGTACCGACATTTTTTACGTATGGGAGGTGCAGAAAAATCTAAAAATGTTCCGTCACGTCTGATATCGTTTTTATTTGAAGTCTGCCTGTCAAATTTTCCCAGATAGCTGTTGAACCGTTGAACTACAAAGCTATGACCAACGGTCAACCGTATCGACATGATGAAGAAATTACAAACGTTCTTAGCAGCTGTGGGATTTAAAAACAGCAATGAAGAATGAAATCGTTCAAGTTGAGCAGAAAAACAAGTACTTGCATAAAAAAAATCGTCACAAAGAGGCGACAAGCTTTCGCTAATCGTCTCGGTGTCTCTCGAGGCAATTCTCAGTCTTTATGGGCAGAGTTTATTTACGGGCTACATCTACGTAGGTGAGTAAAAAATAAAAAATAAAATTTTATTCGATAGCATCCTAAAAACTGAATGAGCTACAGCTTCTAGCAGTCGGTCGGACGAGCGGCAGCAGCACCATATTTCAATCCTAAAAAGCGTTTTTCTTGAAACACTGTTTTCAAAGTCGGTGGACATGATACAACGAGAACCACTCAATGAATTATTTTCAATGGATTATTTTCAACAGCAGATACGATAAAAAACATTTAAAGGTCGTTCACGATCTCACATTTTCAAAATCGATCTTCATTTTTTAATGCTTACGTAAAAATTACGACTTTTTGTATAGATTTTGTGTGTTCGAGTTTCAATTCGTTGCCACGTTGTTAAAAAAAATGATTTCAAAAATCGACGATCGACGACTCCTATTTATTGTTCACTTGAATAACCCGTTTGGTTTCTAAATTTCGGATGGACCGTTTAGGGTGGAAAGTGTCCACTGCCAAACGTCGCGAAAAAGATTTCATCGTCTGTCGGCGGTCATGTTTTTGTTGTTTTTCTGTATTTTTTGGTGATTTTTTCCAAAGGCTCTCAATATAGGTACCGTGGTGTTAAAAAATGCCTTTCTTTTTCATCAACTGATTCCCAGAAAAAAATCGGCATTTCGTAATTTTTTTCGGGCCTCTAGGTAGATGTAGCCCCTTAAGATGTGTAGTAGGTGAAAAGAATGATAATTTCCGTGAGATGGTAATGTACATGAGGTTTCAAGGAATTCTAGCATTTTTAATAATATGAATTAACCCGTTCATATATTGTTATGAAAAATACCCAGCAGCTGTGGTTTGTTTTTTAAATGAGACGAAAAAAAGCATTATTGACCGTTGAGTTTCGAAACAAAATTACGAATACGGCGAAATTTTTACAGAGGTAAAAACTGAAAGATGCGTTCCGGAATGCGATTACGAATAGGATGAAGTTGTAACAAAAATAAAAATTGAAAGAATGTAAGTGGCCGCGTGTATAAGCTTTTTAGGGCTTCCTAGCAAAACAAATTTTAAATTCCTTTTAATGTCTGTCTGTCTGCCATACGCTTACTCTATAGTTTTAAAACTATATGCATGCAATTTTGCAAGTAGATGCCTCATATGGGAATCTCAATTTACGTGTAGCGAAATTTAGGAAAAAAAAATGTATACGTAAAATGGAGGCGATTTTTTTCGCGTATCCCATTGAATGAATGGTCATGGAACGCGTCCGTCGAATAAAATTTACCTTTCATTTACCATTTTTCATTTTTAAGCCTTGTTTTCGAAATATCAAGTTTCAAAGTTATGGACAATATGCCCCACCCTCTAATTTTCCCAATGCTGATTTGATAAACAAATTATACGGTATAGCATACGAATAGAATCTTCGATCAAAATAATTTCCGTTGACTCCGTTGGCAAATGCAGGAGCTTGAATGATATTTCTCTATATTTTACACCTATAATCCGCCGTGGCTATTGAACAGCAAGAGCAATGTTCCTAGGTGATTGACAATGGATGTGCAACGCTGCACAATCCTCCCTCGCAAAAATACTTTATAGTATCTGTGTGTCGACGTAGATTGGTCTTGTATGTGCAACACCACCCGAGCAAAAGTCAACAGAACGTTCACAGCATATACACGGTCGTCTGAAAGTTTGGGTACACTAGTAGTAAATTTCTCGCGGTACTAAAAGTTAGATAGCGGCCGCGAAAAAAAAAGATAATTGAATTTCCCAAGCGGCGTTTTAAAGGGGATAAATTTACCTTGATTTTGCTTTTGTAAGAAAGTTCTCTACAATTTTTTTTGCCCCGTTACGCACTTTCGAGCGTGGCCTTTTTTCGGCTATTTTTGGCCATCGAAAATTAACTGCAAAGTTTGTGGAAAAAAATTTCCTCGGTTTGTCCCATGCTGAACTTGAAAAGGATATCAAAACTAACATTTTTATTTCTTAGAAAATCTCGTACAGTTTGTTTTGCCCTAGTATGGTATTTTTAGCTAAAAAATACATGTTTTAGAAAACAACGCGACGTCGAAGAACTATATCATTCAGAGGAAATGTCGGGAGGGTAAAAAGTTACATGGGTTCTTACTGGATTGGCTAGAATTTTTTCACAATTTTTTTTTGGCCTTTTTTTACTATTTTTGGTTGGAACTTTGATGAGTGGAGAGGTTCCACTTGGGAATTATGGGGTCTAGGAAAATATATTAAGGAAGGAAATTTGTTTACATTTTTATTTTTAGTTACTATAACTACAATTTTTCAGATAGAACAAAAAAATGCGGTGCAGATCGGAGTATTGTCGTCCGTTGGTTGTTGTGCCTCGAAATCTAGCGGATTTAAGACAAAATATCAAAAAGAAAAAAGTTGTCATTTTTCATTTTAGATTCGCCGACATTTGTCCAGATTTATTTTTCAAAACGTCTTCACCATGATTTTTTCCGAACAACGAGGTGGTTTTTGTACCCTTTATCACGAATTCACCTTTTTAACGCCAAAAAAATAGTCGATCAAGTCTCTTATGTCGTCTATGTGAGTTTTCATCGCAAAAAGATTCCCCGAGTTCGATCGAAATTAAAAAAAAAATCTAAAAAATTGTAATCAAATGTAATCAAACTTTTAGTTTCATAATATATTGTCCTAGACCCCATAATTCCCAAGTGGAGCCTCTCCACTCATCAAAGTTTCAACGAACAATGATGAAAAAAATATCCAAAAAAAATTATGAAAAAAATTCTTGCCACTCCAGTGTGAACCCGTGCAACTTTTTATCCTCTTGACATTTTCTCTGAAACCTTATAGTTCTTCGATGACGCCTTTTTTCTAAAAAATGTCTTTTTTCAGCTAAAAATGCAATACTGAATCGAAAAAAATCGTCCGAGACTTTCTAAAAAACAAAAATTTCGGTCTTGATATCCTTTTTATGTTTACCATGGAAAAAACGGAGGAAAAATTTTTCCACCAACTTAGCAGTTAATTTTCGACGGCCAAAAAATAGCCGAAAAATGTTGAAATATGCGTACCCGGGCGAAAAAAATCGTAGAGACTGTTCTAAAAAAGTAAAATAAAGGTAAATCTGTCTTCTTTAAAACGCCACTGGGGAAATTCAATTGTCTTCATTTTTGAGGCCGCTATCTAACTTTTAGAGCGGTAAGAAATTTCGACTAGTGTACCCAAACTTTTGGTTGGCAGGGTATAAGGACAACTTCGTGACACCACAGAGAAAAAATATCTCTGTGAGACTAGAGAACAGGAAAAAGCGTTTCTTAGGTCGATTGAATAAGTAATTCTTAAAATACCCCAACATTCTTTTTTTAACAAATAATCCATTGGCATTCCGTAATAAAGTATTTAGTCAGTTCGTTACTATAGCACGACGACTACGGTGATCATAAAATTACCTCAGCCTCGATTATCGGAGACAGTTGTTTGGGATGAAAAGTAACATCAAGAGTAACGTCCATTCCTGGCGAACAATATCCCGAAACGGGTTGAAGATCGAATTGGTGCGTCAATTTAGAAACGTTCCATTTGAATCTCGCACCGAAGTCGCCGTTGTTGCGAAGCACAAGTTTCGCAGTTTTGGTGCAATCCTCAATGACGGTGCCGAAATACAAATGATTTCTGTCGAGACAAAATTCCCGGACTACGCAACTTCCGCGCACGAAACATAATGGCAAAACGGTGGAATCAACCTGAACACCGATTTTCTCAACGAAACTGCTGACTCGCCTTGTTGCCACGAATTTCACAGTTATCTCGGTGCTCTTGCCGGCTGGTAAAGAAATTTTATGTTCCGGTTTTACGCTCAACATATCGGATATCGAATCTTTATGTTCCGGACTCGTAGCTGCCCGGGGTCCGTCGAGTCTCGAAGGCAACTCGTTCGTCGTCTTTGAATGCAGGGTCGATTCTTCAGGGCGAGAGCTTCGTTGCGTACGATCCTCGTCGTAAGCAGGCAATTTGTTTATCGTATCGAACCAGGCGTCGACTGGTGCACGTGCGGCGTTGACAAGTCGAATTTTACGAGTTACCACTTTGCCTACTGGAACGTTTCCGAACTCGACGAACTTGTCACGAATATTCTCCAGGCGTATCTGTTAAAGGAAATTTTTTTGAGCAAGTTGATTAAGGGGTCTTCTCACTTTAGACGCTAAAAAAGGCTATTTTCATGAATTTTTTCGATAGTTTTACATTGTAGACATTGATATAAAAGTTGTTACACTTAATGAATACACTTTCGAAATACATTTTTTTTAAATCATCCATTGAAGTCATTATTTATAGACGAAAATGGTAGTTTAAAAAAGTCCCAAAAAACTGTAGGTCTGTGCTGTTGATGAAATCTTGGAGACCGATCATCCGAAACAAAAAAATCAAACGGTTTTAGATTCAGTGTGTTAATGGCTATAGCGCATATCATACGATTTTTTATATATGCAAAAATAACAAAATGGCGGACATTTTTCGAAAAACCAAAAAATAACGTTTTTTCACCGTTTTTTGGCAAAAAAAGTGAATATCAATTTTTTTATATCCTTGATATGTGCTATAGCGATAGTTGTAAAGAATATGTGGTTAAAAATTCATAAGGATCAGTTCAGTAGTTTCGAAGATTTTATCAACAAGCCGTCGAAAAACGTTGTTTCGAGAAAAATACGTTTGAAGTTTGTTTGGGTTACATAAATATATACGACTAAAAAAATGTATTTCGAAAGTGTATTTATTAAGTGTAACAACTTTTATCTCAATATCTACAATCAATACGATATCAATCAATATCTACAATATCTAGAAACACATTTTAAAAAATCATGAAAATAACCTTTTTTAGTGGCTAAAGTGAGCAGACCTCTTAAATGTTGGAATAATAAAGAAGTAGAAACTACGATATTCTTGGAGTTTGAATTGAATCTTATTTTTTGAAAAACCTTGTTACCGAGACGATTGTTTCAAGCCAATTGATAAAATGACCAAGTCCAGGTAATGCAATTTTATTTAATGACCTCGAAATCATTTACAACGTCAAAGATCACAAAATACCTTGTAGAAAATCCCTTCGCCTTCGATAATAACGGTTTGTTGAGCGGTAGAGTCGTTTATATCAAAAACAAGATTCTCGCGATATATCGACGGCTCCGTGGGATGAAAATTGATGAGAATAGTGGCATTGGAGTTGCCAGGAATCGCTTGGGAAAGAGCATCGAGATCGACTGTCATATGAGGCGAATTTTCAAACTGGGTTTCGATTCTGTGAAGAAATTATTGCATATTGTATTATTTTGTTGTAATCTAACGATAAGACAGGTGTTCATTTGTAATTCCACTTATCATACGCGACCAAGGCGTTAAGGTGGCGCAAATTTGAGCTCTATTTTTTTCCTTTTTCACATCGTCCAATTATCTTCTTTGAAAAAAAAAATTGTCGTGGAAGCTCCGAGCGGTCAAAAAATATTTAGAGGTCGCTCAAGCCTCCTCAAGAAAAATACAAATTTTCATAAAATTTCCATAAAAAAATAAATCCCGCGTGCATTATAATTCCTTGTAGCATAAAAACAAAATAAACAGCGAACTATTACATTTTCTGAATAATTCATTATAATAATTTGTAACAAACACCAATTAGACGATATGTGTTATTTTGTATTATTATGTATTATTGTATTATGGCGTCGCTCGTCACAGAGTACAGCTACGATTGATCCGCAGTTTGATTAACGAGACCAATTGTGGGACGCATTACGATGCGCGGAAAACGGATGCAGCTACCATTTCAGTTTTACGAATAAAACGACCTATAATTTTTTTTATGGTCAAGAGCTTTCAAGAATTATTTTATGAGAACAAAGATTATAATTCTTGGGTTAAAAGTATGAGATAAATTTGAAAAATCTGTTTCTAAAGAAAACAGGATTAAATGTTTTGAAAATTTTACAAAGCGTCAAATTTATGAGTGAGGAGGTAAAAAAATCGGTGAAAATTGGACATTTCGAAGCTCTTGAGCGACCATTACATATTCATTGGCTGGCTGGAGCTTTCGCGAGGTTGATTTAAAAATTATAAAACGTAACATGCATGCGTGGGAAGTGGACGAAAACAAAAATGTCTTTTTAATGAAAATTTGAAGTTTTGGGAAGCTTGAGCGACCGCTAAATATTCTTTGACCGTTCGCAGCTTCCGCGACAATTCTTTTGGTTTTCCAGAGTAAATAATTGGATGGTGAGAAAAAGGAAAAAAACTAGAGCTCAAACTGTGCCACCCTAGTATAAGCACATCTGGGAGGGGTAGGAAAATCTGAAAAGAATCATTGTATGTAAAGATTATTATGAAAAAAGAAAAGGTTTACATGGCCGGAGTTTTGTCATTATTGGTGACTAGAAGTTGAGCTTCGTAAGGCGGAGAAGCTGGGCCTCGTATATAGCTGGGGCCAAAGTTATAGTGGCCAAAGCTGAACTCAACCGAGGGACTTTTCGACGAAGCCTTTACTAACATTCGATATGTCGGTCCTCCATCGATCTAAAAGCACGCGGTTTAAGCAACCAAATTGAATGAGAATTTCCATGATGGGCATAGGCGATCTATTTTCCGTTTACAATTTCCCAGACCAAACAAACCCAAACAAACACTTTTAATAAACCTCACCAAAAAAGTGCCTGCATGGAATTGGCCTTAAACAAACGTTTCCCGTGTCGAATACCCCAGAGTTACAAAAACAATTAACTTTGCATGACCGTCAGCTTTAATGAGGAGACTTTGTATAATTCATGATACATTAATAATGTAAGTAATAAATACACATCAGACTATTAGAGATATGACTCGGCCAAACTTTTGTAAGCATTTCAATCGATTTATTCAAATAATTAATTAATAGAAACCCGAGAAAAATTCAACATATATGTAGGGATATTGAAACGTGTTTGCAATACTTTCCATAAACTTCAGATAAGAATAACGTTTAAGTCGATATACATGAACGAATATTTAAGGGGTCACGACACCATGCGATTTAACAAGTAAGTTATTTTTTTAATTATTTTATTGTCTAAAAGTTTAAAGTTTAAGAACATTTTGAGTTAAGGGCGTTCTCAAAATTCTGAAGATTGCTCAAGTTACAAAAATTCGTAGGAAGGTTTTTTTGTTTTACGTTTTTCCGGGAATTACATTTTTCAAGTCGGGCAACATTGTCCAGCTGGAACTAATAACTCGTTTAACTTGAAATTTCGCACGAATATGTCTGGATAGATTTTATCCTATTTAGCATAGAATTTATTTTCTTTATGTCACGTCGTTGCTTGAACATTTTTCTTGTCTCTTTATTTGGCGGCTAAAATGTCGTTTGACCTAGAGACGAGCGTACTATTACTATGTTCGAGAAAATAGAAAACCGCTATGCTAGGTTCTGGCTTTTTTTTATTCACGAGAACATTTCTGTTTTTCTGGTTCCAGAATATCCGCGTGGCCGGGAGAATATCGCTCGTTCGTGCGTGGCGCTCCACAGAATAGCTGTACTGGCCACAAGAAAAAAAAATTATATGACTTATAATTAAAATTATGTAGAATAGACGAGTTAAATGTAAATCATTTTTACGCAGTATTTGCTGCAAAAAATCTCGATTTTTTTTCTTGTTTTGGAAACAGTCGATTTCATGATCCCTTGGCAAATATTTTCTTGCATTTGCATTGGGCAAACTCCGCTTTCCGTCTTAGTCATTTTACGTTCAGTTGGACGCTTGTAAATTTGGATTAAATTTAAACATTTGTAAAGAAAAATTATTTCTTCTTGTATTCTAATTATATTTGGAGTAATTGATTCTCAAGAGAAACTTTGAAAAAAAAGTTATTATTGGAGGAATTTTCGTTTGCGGAATTTTTTGCGGAGAAATTTTGTCTCGGAAATTTTCTACAGGAAATTAGACGCCGCCTACCTCTGCCATGATCATTTGCCATATACAGGGTATCTCAGAACTAAATGCGTTCCCTGAAATGGGGGTTGGGGGTGAAATTCTGAGTCGATTGATATAAGCATGTGTGGGTCTCAGATCAACCCCTGAATTATTTTCAATTCTTACATTTAATTCTTCAGGTGCGCCCAATGAGCCGGCGTACGTCGGTGAGCGATACGCGGGTGCAGTGGTGCCTGTAGGTGCGGTGCTCCCGCCAGGCACGACCGCACGCGCGTGCAGTGGTGCCGGAATGACCCGCTTGGTTGGTCCTGATTGACCCACCTTTAAAAATTAATAATAATTCGGGGGTTGATCTGAAACCCACACATGCTTATATCAATCGATTCAGAATTTCACCCCTAACCCCCCATTTCAGAGAACGCATTCAGTTCTGGGACACCCTGTATATTATTAAACCTAAGTGGAGAATGTTGGAGCAGAATCCTAAAGAAAAATTCACCTTCAAAGTAACAGGATGTTGGCGAATAATTATTTTTTGTAATGCCGTTAATTGCAAATAGCACGTCGATGGTACAGCACTCGAAGCGTGATCCGAATTTTTGGATATCGTGAGAAAATATGCGCCGCTGCGTTGACTCAAATATCTGGGATCATTCGTTCCAAGATCCCACGTATAGTAGAACATAATGTCACTCGTGTTTGATATTTCAAATTTAAATGTGGCAGGCTCATTGAGCTTCAGTTTGCCAAAGTTCAAAACGTTCCTTTGATCGTAACGAGCTTCGAGAATATCTTGTTCCTTGTTAGTGCTACTGTACAAGATGCGAGGACGTATCCGATTGACTCTCGCGCTCACAAGGATAACGAGAGGATTTTTCATCCCTTTCACATTGCACTGTAAAGGGAACGTGAACTCCCCTACGCAACTCGGTACAAGCGACACTCTGGAAAAATTAGAAAATATTTTTCAACGTACATTCAACAGTCAACGTTTTTGAATTGTAAGCATAAATGTTATTCGTACTTATGGGGACAGAAAATAGTACGTATGTATCGGATGAGTATGTATCGGATCACGCCTTTAAGGGGTCTGCATAAGCTTGAAATTTCGAAGATACGATGTTTATCGAATCGTTTTGTAGCCTAGGGCCTTCCCTTTAAATCGTAACAATTTTTTTTGTAAAAATTAAAACATTAACCATGACGATTTTCGTAAATGGTAAGACGCCCACTGTGCTACGGTAAACTCCCCTTGCCCTCGGCACCCTTTTTGCCTTCGTGTTTTTCTCGAAGCTATGTTTTATAAAACAGTGTAGGTCGTATCTCAAAATCTATTTGTCCGATTCACTTTAAATTCGGAAAGAGCTTAGTTTATAACATTTTTTATCGTATTGCCAGATTATTTTTTGATATGCTCATCTATTTATTGATAACACATGATTAACGGTGTTTTTTTGGTCGAAAGGTGAACGCTTTTTTTTTCTACTGTCCACTATTTTAGTCATTTAAAAAAAAAATTTACACTCCGTTTATACACCGATTGGCCATGCAGCAGCGGCGGCGCTGTGCGTGAATAATAATAACGTCATTGTTTGAAAAAAAAAATAAAAAAAAAGCATGACAAGACTATGTTTTAATTTCGTGTAAAATACCGACCGCGGCAGTCGAAAATCGACCTGCTTTTCGGATCCCGAGCTTAAGCGGACCCTAGAAAAATAAGGTTTCGTAAATCGTTAACTAGTACATATACAATTGTTAGAGGGACGTTAAAAAAATATTTTTTGGTCCTAAATTCGAAATGGCGATGTTAATTCTAAATTCTCTGAATTGAAACTCAAGGGCTTTCGAAAGATTTGCGAAGGAAACTGTTTTTTTACTAAACCACAGTATTTTACAAATGCCAATAAAATGATTAATATTTTCAAAAATATAGAAAATAAATAGGGTAAGGTGGTATAGGAGTACGCGTCTAAGCTTCAAAGCGGTGAAAAAAACAAACGAATACATTTTACGAATCAGTTTTGAATTTAATTGAAAGAATATCTAGTATTCCATTTAAATTATAAGCGACAATTGAGAATCTTAATTTTTTTCAAATTACAACCTAAAAACTACGAATCGGGATTTGTGAACTCTTAGACATACGGGCGTTTAAGAATACGCACGGGGGTCGATAAAAGTACGCAAGCATCAATCGACAAATAAATCGCGAATAAAGTTGCCCACATTTGTATGAGCGGTGTATTTCTCATGTCACCAAGCTTTACGCTTCAAACACTCGATATATGTATACTTGTAAAAATATATATACTATATATATATACAAAATACTGTATTTACTATATCTAGAAAATATTTGATATATTTATATATACACACTCCATACTATATATATATATATATATATATATATATATATATTGTAACGTTGCGTTACCATATAGAGACTATCCGAGAAAGGTGAGGTAAGCGGGCTGGCGTAGCTCAGTTGGTCAGAGCAGTCGACCGGCAATCGAAAGGTCCCGGGTTCGAATCCCGGCCCAGAAGCGCACCGCATTTTTTTCGGATAGTTCTCCTGAGTTTTTTTCGGGGGATCACAAATGGCGCCCAACAGCGGGCCACGGCCTCAGAATAATCAAGATAAATATCGAATTATCGTTGATTGCCGTAGAAAAAGAATTCCCCTCCTTGAGAAGAGTCTCATTGAGCTAGCCCTTCCCTTACCCTTCCTCCTTCCGTCCCTCAGACAATCACCGCGTCTGTAGTTCCCCTTCCGTCCCTCAGACAATCACCGCGTCTGTAGTACCCCTTCCCCCTTCCGTCCCTCAGACAATCCCCGCGTCTGTAGTACCCGTTGCGTATTGAAATAGTTTGGGCAAAAAATTTCGAGTCGACCCTCCAGAGGCGGATCGACTCTGGCAGGGGGGAATTGTAACGTTGCGTTACCATATAGAGACTATCCGAGAAAGGTGAGGTAAGCGGGCTGGCGTAGCTCAGTTGGTCAGAGCAGTCGACCGGCAATCGAAAGGTCCCGGGTTCGAATCCCGGCCCAGAAGCGCACCGCATTTTTTTTCGGATAGTTCTCTTGAGTTTTTTTTCGGGGGATCACTATATATATATAGCCCGTGACCTCGACCATTTTTGGTTTTCCTGATTTTTTTTGTAAGATTGTGCTCCATGAAAGGAATATACACACCAATTTTTAGATTTTTATCTCTTTTCTTGTAGGAGTTATAAGTTTCCAAAAAATGTTGATTTCGACAGTTTTGGAAACGTTTAAACGCTGATAACTCCTGAACTAATTGAGATATCGACAAATGTCACTATAAATTTTTTTTCATGTTGAAGCATACTTTCTCCAAAAAATATGAAAAATGATCAATTATCAATGTCAACGTTTTTTCCCTTTAAGATGAAAACAATTTTTTAAAAAGATGATTGCCTTTGTTTTTTTTTCAAAAATCTTCAAAATAAAGTGGCCCTTTTTATGATTTTTAAGACTAGTCTCATTGTAGGCCCATTTTGCCTTCTATTTTTTTGATAATTAATCATATTTCTTCAGGAGACGTTTATCATTTTAATCTCCAATAATGGTATTGATGATATTGTGATTTCTAATCCGGCTTCGTCGAGCCTGAAACGGTTTATTTTTAGTTTGTGCGGAATTTAACGAAAAAAATTACTTTAAATAAAAAATCATTTTTTTCGTTAAGGGGAGGGTAGGGGTTTCAGCGTGAAAAAAAAACACTTTTTTGCGAATTTTTTTCATCTATATGGATCATCTATATGTTAAGTGTCATTTGAAGAACATTCCGTGAAATTTGTACGCGAAAATATCCACAAACAAGCCGGTGACAAAACATTTCCAAGAACGCCTTTGGAAAAACACGATTTGCGGTGTTCACTGCATCTCTTGGGGGGGGGGGGGGGGGGGGGGGGGTGGAAAACCCCCTCAATGTAAAAAAATCTCAAACATGTAGAAAGTGTGTACCAAGTTTGAAATAAATCGGTCATGTAGCTTTCAAATGGCAATGAACACGGACTTTGAAAAAGTGGTTTGGAGAACAACGCGTTTGAATTTTTAGAAGCTGAAAAGTGAAAAAAAAAAATATTTTTTTTAACTTACACTGAATCATCGATTCGAGCTCCATAGAGTAGACTCCCTGCAGTAGCTTCGATGTCTTGAGCCTCTTTTTTTTCAAGTCTTTGCCTTATCCTGGCTTCTTTGCTCTGCTTCTTAGCTTGTATCTGGCCCTTGTTCATGCGACAGTTATCCTCCAATCTTGCGTATTCGTGGGCGCTCGGCCCAACGCTGATGTTCATATCCGACAGAAAGGTGAGAAAAGCACCAGCACCTTCATTGAAAGTGCATGCAGCCACGTAGGATGCAAATTCAACGATTTGTTTGCTGCCAGGTAATTTTTTCGGTGCAATCCTCCAAATTGGCAAGTACAGCCTTTCGTCGTCATTTTGGGTAAAACGTCCAAGACACCTTTCAAGAAGTTCATCCTTGCTCAGATCTTCGTAAATCGGTTTGATTGCTTGTAAGAAATCTTCTGGAAGTGAAGTGTAATTGTGTTTAAAATTTTCCACTCCTGTTGTGGCCAGAGCTTTTTGATAAGGACACCACGAGTCCTCGCCGCCCAGGCACTTATCGTGTTGAGGATTATCGTCTGTCAACTACTGGTGGTAGTACGTTGCCCAGATGGCATTTTTCATTTTCTCTACCGAATCACAATTATGTCTTATTGCTGCTCCGTAGTATCGCCTCAAATTATCGATGACTTTTCCAGTGAGTTTTCCTTTGCCGCCGAGTACTTTACTTCACCGTTTTTTACCTGAATGTTTTCCTGTTTTCACGACTTTATCTTCAACAGTATTGTTTACCAGATCACGTAGACGTTTCCCCATTCTCTTTTTCACGTGACCTACACATTCTTTTTTATTTATAGTGAATTTTTCACCGTAAGGTTTCGCTTTCACTAAATTGCCATAAGTTTTGCTATCGCCGTCTCCGACATAGTTGCTGATCTTTGCTCCATACTTTTCCTCTGAGCAGCGGAACATCTCGATTACTGTGCCTACTTCCATGTTACCTGATGGTCCGGCGTGATTGGTTTGACATTCATTATTATCAACGTGTTCTTCGTGCCACTCTTCAAATTCAGTTGTATTCAATTTTTTTTGTCCCACAATTTGCAAGACTGACAATACAAACTACTTACGAAAGTATCAATAACTTTTCCAGTCCAATAACCAATCAATGAAGTGACGCCAAACAAGGAGCTACAGCCTTGCTTTTGCCACGTGCCGTCGCCAGAAACGGTCAAAGTATCAGACTCCGAATTTTCCCTTGTTTTCTCTTTTTCTTCGTCTGCGGCGGAAAGGAGACATTTTTCAGCAGACATTTTGACGTAGGAGCAAATCGATTTACAAAACTTATTGTAGCCTGCTAAACCCAAACCTAATGTACGCATTACGAAAACAAATCAAGTGTTGATTTCGTAGCGATGACCAGTTTTCTCACTCGACGGTATATAGCGTAGATCACAATTGGCACATTTTACCTAGATTTGAAAGCCAAGGCCTTCTTTTTTACAACTTTTGAACGCAACTGAACCACCACACAGCGCATTTCACCAAACTTGCAAGTGTTGAGAAAACAAGCAAAAAATCGACGATTCTATAATGATTTTCAACGTCTTCCGGCACGCTCGAACTGGTATTCAACTTTATCTTTTTCGATGATGCACTTTTCGTATTAGCTTCATCCTTATTTTTTTTTGACATGGATTAGGCCTTTTTTCGACCTGCACAAATACGTTCTTGTATCTGTTCGGTCACCTCTTGAAACTTTAGACAATCTCGGCATTTTTAATCAGAACATTTCTTGACGAAATTATAAAATCACTGAGAACAAGCGCTCGACCGAACGTACAATAACTAACTGACGCTCGTTTCTCCTTTGAACATATTATACACCTATAATATATGTATACGGCTTTTGTTACCTCTCTTTACTCAATAAAACCTTTTCGAAACAGAATAATGGGAAGGACGATCGCCAAGTGAATAAACTGCATACCTGCTCGTCAGCTGCGTGCTGCCTTTCCGACCGCAGTGCAGCCAGATCGCGCGTAAAAGTTACCCCCTCTCTAGTCTCTTACGCGCCCATCGAGCCGAGCGGGCTCGAAGTTTCCCGACCGCGCCTTCGGCAACTACACCAACACATGGACGCTGAGCACGTTCATGTGCAGCCAAGCCGAAACGAAGGCTTCGAGGGAAAAAGCAATCTGAGCACGACACGCGCGAGGCTTTTAGATGATTTCAATGCTTATTTAGCTCTTGATTCTCTGCGTTATTAATGTATACAAAAAAATGTATCGTGCACTCTGATCGCTTATTTTTTAGTTTATACGTTAATTTAAATATAATAATAAATCTAAATCACAACTTATTTATCTTCTAAAAAATTGTTTATGCTTTACTCACACCCGTCCTTATGCCAAATAAATTATAATTCATAAAAGTAAGCGAAAATATATTTATATTCGTATTATTATATTTATTCTCATACTTTCATCAAGCGATAAAGCATTATCCCCAAAAACAAGCCAATCATCCATCTGGCTGCGAATCGTAAGTACCAGAAAGTGCACAAATTCTACAAGCGATCCCGTTGGTAGCGTTCCTGGCTTCGCTCCGCAGGGGCCCCTAGAGCAAATTTTTCTCCAAATTTTTCATAATTTCTCATATTTTAGTCATATTTGAGATTTTCGGAGAAAAAATGATTTAAAACACATTCAAGTACTGGTCTATTTCCCAAAAATATTTTTTTTTACTGAAAATTCATGATGTCTCATTTATTTCTCCGGAAATTTCTCTTTTACCTATGACCTGAGACTGCAGAGATATTCGGAGGAAAGTTAAAGATGAAAAGAAATGAGATTTTCGTTAAAAAACGTATATTTATTATTTTTTTTTTCGGAAATTTCCCTTTTCCCTATTATCTGAGTGAACGGCTGCGGAGATATTCGGAGAAAAGTTATAGATGAAAAAAATGAGATTTTCGTAAGAAAATTTGTTACATTTTTTTATCTCTCATAATTCTGAGAAATAATGAATTTCCGAAACTTTTGCAAACATTATTTTCCTTAAGGAGTAACACCACTGTAACGGCCTGCCACGAAGCGTTTTAGACAAATAATACTTGGAGTAATTATTAAGCATATATTGAAGAATATTGCAAAAAATGTTATGGGAAAATATTATAAAATGACGACACTGCAGCAAATTCTTCCGAGGCATGTTGAACTTAAGGTGCTCTTCGGCACGCAGTATAACTTGTGCCAATCTTAATGTGGACGAAATAATTTTTTAAAATTAAGTCTAGATGAGTGTAGCTACTGAACCACGTAGGGGATTTTAGAAGTATTGATTTTTGAGTAATTGCCGAGTATGTGACTGAAAATGTTCAATTTTTTTTTAAGACAGTTATTTGTTAATAAATATTGTTTAAATTAACTTATCGAAAATTCCCTACGTGGTTCAGTAGCTACACTCATGTAGACTTAATAAAACGAAATTCTTTTTTTTAGATTAAAATTGGCAGAGTTCTGCGTGCCGCAGAGGTTCGACATGCTTCGGAAGAATTGCTGCAGTGTCGCCATTTTGTAATATTTTCGGATAAAAATTTATAGCAATATACTCAAATATATGCTCAATAAATACCGTAAGTATTATTTGTTTATCACATTTTCTACCGCCAAAAAAAATATAAAAAAATACGCTTCATGTAAGGCCGTTACAGTGGTGTTACCCCTTAAAGTCTTCATTTAATTACGGAGATTTTCCCGTGATCATAATTAAAATGATGAAATATTTGGAAAAATTCGAAAAAAATCAGAGAAATTCGGAGAAACTCGGATGTTTGCGTAAAAATAATTGTCCGCAAAACTCCGAATTCTTCATATTTGTTCCAATTCATAGAAAAATTCGGAAAATTTTTCGGGAAAAATCGGAGTTTTTCAGAAAAAAAATTGCACTAGGGGCGCGGGATCGTTCCCTGCGCTCAGCGTTTTTTTTAAATTACTATTACCATTAATTCGTATTTGATTAGTTATTTTTATTAGTTATCACTATTATTTTAATTAGTTATCTTTTAGTGACCGCTTATTTTATTAGTTTGTACGTTAATTTCAATATAATAATAAATCTCAATTACAACTTATTTATCTTCTAAAAAATTGTTTGCGCTTTACTCACACCCGTCTTTATGCCAAATAAATTGTAATTCATAAAAGTAAGCGGAAATATATTTATATTTGTATTTTTATGTTCATTCTCATATACTTTCATCAAGCGATAGAGCATTATGATAATGCTTTATTGCTTGATGCACATGAGAATGAATATAGTAATACTAATATAAATATATTTCCTATTACTTTTATGAATTACAATTTATTTGGCATAGAGCCGGGTGTAAGTAAAGCGCAAACAATTTTTTAGAAGATAAATAAGTTGTAATTTAGATTTATTATTATATTTAAATTAATGTACACACTAATAAAATAAGCGGTCAGAGTGCGCGATACATTTTTCGACACTAAAAGATAACTAATTAAAATAATAATGATAACTAATAAAAATAACGAATCAAATAAGAATTAATAGTATTAATAATTAAAAAAGAAAGCACTGAGCGCGGTGAACTATCCCGCGCCACTGCGGATCGAAGCCAGAAACGCTACCAACGGGACCATCTCATCGCTTGGAGAATATGTGCACCTTCTGGCACTTACGATTCGCGGCCGGATACATTATGATAATGCTTTATAGCTTGATGAAAGTATATGAGAATGAATATAATAATACGAGTATAAATATATTTCCGCTTAGTTTTATGAATTACAATTTATTTGGCATAGGGACGGGTGTGAGTAAAGCGCAAACAATTTTTTAGAAGATAAATAAGTTGTAATTTAGATTTATTATTATATTTAAATTAACGTACAAACTAATAAAATAAGCGATCAGAGTGCGCGATAAATTTTTCGACACTAAATGATAACTAATTAAAATAATAATGATAACTAATAAAAATAACTAATCAAATAAGAATTAATGGTAATAGTAATTTTAAAAAAACGCTGAGCGCAGGGAACGATCCCGCGCCCCTAGTGCAATTTTTTTTCTGAAAAACTCCGATTTTTCCCGAAAAATTTTCCGAATTTTTCTATGAATTGGAACAAATATGAAGGATTCGGAGTTTTGCGGACAATTATTTTTACGCAAACATCCGAGTTTCTCCGAATTTCTCTGATTTTTTTCGAATTTTTCCGAATATTTCATCATTTTAATTATGATCACGGGAAAATCTCGGTAATTAAATGAAGACTTTAAGGGGTAACACCACTGTAACAGCCTTACATGAAGCGTATTTTTTGATATTTTTTTTGGCGGAAGAAAATTTGATAAACAAATAATACTTGCGGTATTTATGGAGCATATATTTAAGTATATTGCTATAAATTTTTATCCGAAAATATTACAAAATGGCGACACTGCAGCAATTCTTCCGAAGCATGTCGAACCTCTGCGGCACGCAGTATAACTGTGCCAATTTTAATCTAAAAAAAAGAATTTCGTTTTATTAAGTCTACATGAATGTAGCTGCTGAACCACGTAGGGGATTTTCGATAATTTAATTTAAACAATATTTATTAACAAATAACTGTCTTAAAAAAAATTGAACATTTTTAGTCACATACTCGGCAATTACTCAAAAATCAATATTTCTAAAATCCCCTATGTGGTTCACTAGCTACACTCATCGAAATTTAATTTAAAAAAAATTATTTTGTCCAGATTAAAATTGGCACAAGTTATACTGCGTGCCGCAGAGCACCTTAAGTTCAACATGCTTCGGAAGAATTTGCTGCAGTGTCGTCATTTTGTAATATTTTCCCATAACATTTTTTTGCAATACACTTCAATATATACTTAATAATTACCCCAAGTATTATTTGTCTAAAACGCTTCGTGGCAGGCCGTTACAGTGGTGTTACCCCTTAAGGAAAATAACGTTTGCAAAAATTTCGGAAATTTATTATTTCTCAGAATTATGAGGGATCAAAAAATGTAATAAGTTTTTTGTACGAAAATCTCATTTTTTTCATCTATAACTTTTCTCCGAATATCTCCACAGCCGTTCACTCAATAGGAAAAAGAAAAAGTTCCGGAAAAAAAATAATGTTTTTTTAAAAGAAAATCTAATTTTTTTCATCTTTAAATTGTCTCCGAATATCTCCGCAGCCGTTCACTCAGGTAATAGGGCAAAGGGAAATTTCCGAATAAATAATAATAATAATAATAATACGTTTTTTTACGAAAATCTCATTTCTTTTCATCTTTAACTTTTCTCCGAATATCTCCGCAGCCTCAGGTCATAGGAAAAAGAGAAATTTCCGGAGAAAAAAATGAGAAGTCATGAATTTTCAGTAAACAATAAATGTGTTTTTGGTAAATAGACCAGTACTTGAATCTGTTTTAAATCATTTTTTCTCCGAAAATCTCAAATATGACTAAAATATGAGAAATTATGAAAAATTTAGAGAAAAATTTGCCCTAGGGGCCCCTGCGGACCGAAGCCAGGAACGCTACCAACGGGACCATCTCATCGCTTGTAGAATATGTACACTTTCTGGTACTTACGATTCGCGGCCGGATGGGTGATTGGCTTGTTTTTGGGGATAATGCTTTATCGCTTTATGAAAGTATGAGAATTAATATAATAATACGAATATAAATATATTTCCGCTTACTTTTATGAATTATAATTTATTTGGCATAAGGACGGGTGTGAGTAAAGCGTAAACAATTTTTCAGAAGATGAATAGGTTGTAATTTAGATTTATTATTATATTTAAATTAACGTATAAACTAAAAAAATAAGCGATCAGAGTGCGCGATACATTTTATTGTCTACATTAATAACGCAGAGAATCAAGAGCAGCTAAATAAGCATTGAAATCATCTAAAAGCCTCGCGCGTGTCGTTGGGTGACGTCACGCGCGAGGCGTGCTCAGATTGCTTTTTCCCTCGAAGCCTTCGTTTCGACTTGGCCGCACATGAACGTGCTCAGCGTCCATGTGTTGGTGTAGCTGCCGAAGGCGCGGTCGGGAAACTTCGAGCCCGCTCGGCTCTTGCCGAAGATGTCCGAGCGTCGCTCGCTCACGGACATGCGCTACTATGATTGTGTGATGGGCGCGTAAGAGACTAGACTTTTACGCGCGATCTGGCTGCACTGTCCGACCGCCCGCAGCTGTCGGAGCTACAATGTTAGAGGAGCGGTACTAAATAGTCCATAACTTCGAGAGTTTTGCTGTGATTGACTTCAAATTTTGGGATTATATTCTTGAAATGTTTAACTATAAGAAAAGGCAAAAAAATCGATTTTTCAAAAGTGCAAACCCCTACCCTCCCCTTAAATTCAGCACAGTACTATATATATATATATATATATATATATATATATATATATATATATATATATATATATATATATATATATATATCGTAGTAGTAGTAGTTTCTTTATTCCCATGTATGCCCTAGCGGGCTTCTTACATTTTCTCCTTTCTTTTCTTCCGAGCAGTTTTCCTTACTCCTACGCTTTAACTCTATAATCATCCTTTTGCCACCTGTCCATCCACACTTACGTACTGAAACTTCCTTTTTGCTTACTTGTCTATTTAGTTCCATATTCACATATTTACAAAGCTTACATGCTAATATCCTTATATTCTATACTTCTGTTCCTCTATCCTCTTTCTTTTTTGCTATCTTTTCAAATTGTCTAACCACCTCGCACATCTCTTCCACTATCTCCCTTCCCTCTAGGGCCTTCCTCCAACCTCCATTTGGGTTTTCCTTTTGTTCTCTCTCCCACTCCTCACATTTCCATACGCGTGCAAGCGTTGCTTCCGCTTTCCCGCATACCCTACACTTTGTTTTCCTGAAACCTTTTCCCGCCTCTCTCCCCACGCTTCCACACCTCGTCCTCGCCCACATTTCCCTGCCTTCCCCCCTTGTTGCTCCTTTTTCCCAGTATTCTTCCATTTCCACCTTTCTCTTCCTTTCCTTGTATTCCTTGCAGAAGTTGGACCGGTCTATTTTTCTCCACATCTTCTGTATTTCTTGCTGTGCCATTTTTTGCACTGCTCTGCCGGCCTTCATCTTCCATTCTTCCTTGTTTCCTCTTTGTATTGCTTCCCCTATCTGCCCCTCGCCTGTCTGCTCCATTGCTGCCTTCACTTCTTTGCCCCATTTGCTCCCGTCGTTGTTTACCAAACCCCTTGCTTCCTCCATTAGGCATTTCCTTGGTCATTTGTCATCCTCCATCTCCATGATTTTATTAATATAATCTCCTGCCCGTTTCAACGTGATGATGGCGATTCCGACGCAACCTGCTTTCATCTTCCATATGTATTCTGGCGTGTTTCTTCTCAGCCCCATAGCCATTTTAGTGTATCTGGCCTATGCTCTCTCTACTCGTTCTCTTCTCTTCCATCCCCAGACTTCTACTCCGTACAAAAGTCCGCTCCTCGCGATTGCTTCCGCTATTCTCAGTCTGTCCGTCAGTTTTCCAATCCGCGCCCTCTTCGCGATCCCCCATGCCCCGTTAGCAGCTTTTCTTATCTTGCTCTCTACCATTTTTAGATGTTTTTCGTACGTGTTTCCCGATGAGAAGTATACTCCAAGGTATTTGAACTCCTTCGCCACTTCCAGCTTTTTCCATTTATTTCCCATTCCCTCTCCTTGTTTTGTCTCCCCCCTTTCCGAAAGATCATGATTGTCGTTTTCTGGATGTTGATTTCCAGTTTGTTTCTTTTTACATATTTTTCAAGCTCTTTGATCATGTCTCGCAATCCCTCCCCTGTATCCGCAACCATCGCCACATCGTCCGCATATTTAGGGCATATATTTCTCCTCCCCCTATTACAGTTCCCCCCTCTTTTCTTTTTTCCATCCTTCCTCCATGTCTTCAATAAAAAATATTGAAGAGCGTTGGGCTTAGCGCGCACTCCTGCCGGACCCCTCTTATCGTTCTGAAACTCCTCGAGCATCCTTCCGCCGTGATTACTTCATTCTGCGTTTCCTTATACATCCTCTTGATCATTTCCAATGTCCTTCCTTTTATTTCCGCCCCCTCCATCTTCTTTATCATCCCTTCCCTGTCGACTGAGTCGAAGGCCGTCCTGAAATCTACGCAAGCCGTGTAAAGCTCCCCCCTCCCCTTTTCTTCAGCCTATTATTAATAAGTGCGTTTAAAACGTAGATGTGATCTCTTATTCCTCTGCCCGCTCGGGAACCTGCTTGACCTTCTCCCATCACCCTCCTTCTTTCCAGCACGAAACTAACTCTGTTGTTGATGATCCTCATGAGTAATTTGTATCCCGTGTCCATCAGCGTTATGCCTCATAGTTACTTGCCATTCCCGAGTCTCCAGATTTATGTATGAGAAATATCCTTCCCATTTCCCATCCCCTTGCCAGCTTCCCCTCCCTCCATAACCCATTCATGATGTCGGCTAATTCCACTCTCCCTTCCTTTGGTAGCCCTTGGAAAAATTCTATCGCCAGCCTGTCTTGTCCAGCTGCCTTTCCTTTTTTCATTTTTCTCAGTTCCTTTTCTAATTCTTCTATGGTTATTTCTCAATTGGCTATTTGGTCCGTTTGGTCCGTTGAACTTCCCTGGTCTCTGCTTCCGCCGTCTCTTCTTTCTTTCTTTTCTTTTGTTCCCCCGATTTCGGCGAAATATTCTCCGTACACCTCAGCTTCTTCTTGCTTCCACTTGAACTTCATTTTTCTTCTTGTTCCCTTTTGCCCCTCTCAAAAGTTATGACTATCGGTAGATGTTCTGATTCTATCCTCCCCTCTACTTCTATCGTCCTTATTAGTCCTTCCGCCAGTCCATTTACTACTACATAGTCAATTACTGATCCTCCCTCCCCTTGGTGTCCTACGTACGTGAAGTTTCCCTGTCTATCCCCTTCCCATGTCCCATTTGCCACTGTTAACCCGAGTTTGGCACATATCCCAAGCATTTTCTTCCCTTCTGCGTTTTCTGTTTTATCCTTTGATGTCCTCTCGTTTTTGTGTCCTTCCCCTCCTATTATACCCGATTGTTGTTCCCCGATTCTGAATAATCCCCCACTATTATTACTGCCTGACCCTTTTCCTCTGCTTCCTCGACTATTCTCCCTAATGCTCCTTCCAATTCCTTGAGATTTTTGTTATATATGCTTATTATTGTTCCCTTCTCCTTTCTTGTTTTTCCCAGTTGTATGCCCTTTATGACCATTTCCCCCTCCCACTGTCCGACTTTCCCCTCCCTGAATATATTTTTCCTGACCCCAGCTAAGTGTCCCCCAATCGACCTCCCCTTCCTCTTTTCTCTTATCACTGCTTTGATGCCCCATGTATAGGTTCTTGTCCAGCTTGCCCTTCCATTCTTCCACCCACGTCTCTTGAAACGCTAGAATGTCGTATGCCGCTAACCAGTCCCACCCCGAGTAGAAATGGTTCTACCCTCTCTGAGTTACGACCTAGTAACTGGCTCGCCGAATTGAACTCATACGAACTGACCAATGGTTGGCTCGCTATGAGCTAGTAATATTGTGAATGTTTTGTTATCTAGCCCTTATCTAGTCACTGCCCAGCTGATCTTGGTCACGAATGACAAAGTATAAGGTTATGTGACTACGTGTAGTTCCATCGAGCGAATGACTCATGGCTGGCTAGCGTACTTGAGTTTTAGATGGCTTTGCAAAAGAAAAAAATTCTCAAGTGGGCATGACGCGATGACCTAGCCAACACTAGCTAACTGCGGCTGCGCACCCCTTGGCTAGTCACGGCCCAGCCGAGCTTGGTCACGAATGATAAAGTGTGGTTATGTGACTACGTGTAGTTCTATCTAGCGATTGGCTCATGGCTGACTAAGCAACTTGAGTTACAGATGGCGTTGCGAATGCAAAAATTCTCAAGTAGGTATCTCGCCATGACCTAGCCAGCTAACTGCTGCTGTGCATTCCTTGGCTAGTCACTGCCCAGCCGATCTTGGTCACAAATGACAAAATGTGGTTATATGTGAATACGTGTAGCTCCATCGAGCGACTGGCTCATGGTTGGTTAAGCAACTTGTGTTACAGATCACGTTGCGAATGAATAAAATCCTCAAGTCGGTATCTAACGATGACCTAGCCAACACTTCCCAACTGTGGCCGCACTGGCCAGAATAAATGATCGGACAAATACAATTTAAGGTTATGTAATTCTATGCGATTATCGCTCTCAATGCGAACGCAATTGAGTCATTGATTCGATAATGTTATTTACATTTGTTAAACCACCCATTTATCAATAATCTGACATTGTGTAGTGTAACATATGTAGACGATTAGAAAATTCAGAAATTAAATAAGTAGAATTGGCTCAGTGGACAACGTCACAACTCATCACCCAAAGGTCCCGGGATCGAAACCACGTTACGGCGGAAGCATTTGTCTGAGATAATTTAAAATTGGACCATTAATATATTTACAGCGCAAATATCATAAGCCTAATTAATGAACGACGAAGAATATCGTAAAGGGGTCCAATGATGTAAATAATTTGAAAAAAATCACGAAAATATAAATATATAGCCGCAAATTTGTTTTATCTAATCGCCACCTAATTTTTTGTTCCCAGTCGGTGGCTGAAAAAATTATGTCATGGCTAGGTCAGAAATATAATCCAGCCCTGGGATATTTCTTTCTGTCTAGTCACCATCTAATTTTTTGTATTCAGTTACTAGAGGACCAAAGCGTTACAAGGCTGGGTAGTCAATCGCTAAGACGGCTAGCTAATGGCGATTCGAAACATCACTTTACTAGCTTGTGGCTACGCGGTGATGAGTTACGTTTTCCACTCGGGACGTTTCCTTTATGGCTCTCCTTCCCGCCACGTTCCAAGTCATCGCTCTTAACTCTCGTACCGCTCGTGTCCCCCGTTGTTCCGCTGTCTGCACTGCCGCCGGTCCATCTGGCGAAACCCCGTCGTTGCTCGACGTTCCTCCCTCCTGGGCCCCCTGTGTCTGTCCGCATCCTTGAGGTCGCCGCTGCTCTCATTCCATACCTTCCATTTCCCTTCCACCTGGATCTTGAGGTATCCTATTCTTGTAATCTTCCCCTGGCCCCTCATTATGCGCGCGTACTCCTGGATCCACCGTTGTGCCTCCCACTCTCGTTGGGTGGGATCATCCCATATCGTCTACCGACCTCTTTTTTCTGTTGCCTTCATTATTCTGATTTTATTCTCCATTTCCCTCGTTTCTACTAGGATTCCTTCCTCTGTGTCTCTCCATCACCGGATCTGGGCTTTTATCCCTGTTCTTTTCCATATTGTCCTTTTGGTGTCCCACCCCATTCTGTTCTCAGATCTCCATACTTCTTGTACCATGATGTTCTTCTTTCTGTCTCTTCTTTCCCTCCATTCTTCCTGCCCATTTTTATAGGATAGACGTTTCGGCTTCATTTTTACCAGATGTCTTATCCTCTCCCCGTTCGCTCGCTCCGTTCTTTTTCCCTTCGTATTTACTTCCACCCATCCTTCTCCCTCTACTTGTGCATCCTCGCAAGGCTCGTCTTCCTCTCTCGTCGCTGTATCTCTTCGATACTCGACTTCCATCCAGTTCTGATTTTCATCCTTCCTCGTGTTTCCCCACGTTGCTTCCAGTCCCCTCTCCTTCCCTTTCTCTTGCCTCCTCGTCCGCTCCGCTCCCTCCAGTCTTCTTTGCATTTTCGCGTGGAAGTCGCTCTATCGTTTCTTCTTGCTGCCGAAATCTTTCATTCCATCTCTCCTGTTCCCCAATTAGCAATTCCTCCACTTTTTCTCTTGGGATTGCGTCACTCTCTCTCTTTCCTTCCCCTTTGCATCCTCTTGTATCTGCCGTTGTTTTCCCCTAAAACTTCTCACCACGGCCTCCACCGTTGTTTCCACCGCTCTCCTTATTATTCTTTCCCATTTCCTCCCTTCTCCTTCCCTTCCCCTTCCCTTCTCCTCCCATTTTCCTATCCACTTATTCCACATCACCTCTATCTTCTCCAGGACTTCTTTTTCCCGGCTGTGATTTTCTCTCCCTCCCGCTCTGCCTCCCTGCGTGCTTTCTCGCTCCTCGTCATTCACATGTCTTTCCTCGTGGGGAATCTTAGATGAGGAAGAGTTAGGCGTATGCTTGATTTCACTATTTGGTATTTATTTCTGTGCTCGAGACGATTTATAAACGCTCGGCGCTTTCGGATGTACACGAGCCTCGATGGCTCAAACCCGACCGCCCAAATCTCGTTTGCAGCTTTAC
Source organism: Ophion slaviceki (assembly GCA_944452715.1). Classification (NCBI taxonomy): domain Eukaryota; kingdom Metazoa; phylum Arthropoda; class Insecta; order Hymenoptera; family Ichneumonidae; genus Ophion; species Ophion slaviceki. The sequence continues at coordinate 10,187,138 of OX101790.1, forward strand.
ATGCGCGCACTCAACCTGCGACTTCGCCGTGTCGCTCACGTGACACCTTACGGCTATCACACCGCTCCCTTCTTATTTTTCAGACGCGCTGATCGACGTACCCCCGTTGTCTTGGCTCCCTCTACATCATTTTCGCAATTCGCTTTCCTTTCGCTTAACACGAGGTCATGGCATTTTATTAATTGGTTTCCATGTCTTTTCCATGTTACATTATCTCTTACTTTTACAATGAACGGGACGCCCGGTGTCAACACGCTTTCAATTTCACCTGGTATCCAGGATTCTTTCCCACTCTGTTTGAATTCCTTTGCCATAACCGAATCGCCCACGCAAAAAGATTTTTGGCTGCTTCCTGAATGATTTTTTATTTGTCTCGAGTGATAGTTGCATACATTTCCGCTTATTGGCGGCGGGTGCACCAGGGAGAACCGGGTTCATAATTCTCTACCCATGGCTAGGCTCGCTGGTGTTCTCTGCGTTGCCACGTGAGGTGTGCTACGGTAATCAAATAAGAATTGTATTATCGCTTCGCGGAACTCGAATCCATCGTTAACCATACATGTTATTTTTTTCTTTTGAACGTACCCACAAAGTTTTCAGCTGCTCCGTTCGTAGCCGGATAGTACGGTAGAGTTGTGCTGTGGCGTATAGCCCCTTTTTTCATGAGATTTTGGAAACCGCTTCCTAAAAAAGTGGAATAGTTGTCAGTCACTAGATGAGCCGGATATCCGTGTCTTACGAAAATGTCTTCGAAAACCAAAACTGTGCTGTTTTCGTTCATAGAAGGTACCACGACGGCTTCCGGCCATTTCGAGTGACTGTCGACTATCACTAGAACCATTCGACCGAATAATGGCCCCAAAAAATCGGCGTGTATCCGATGCCAAGGTATCGTTGGCCACGCCCAGCGGGTCAGTGTGATTTTTGGTGGGTTTTTGCGAGTTTCTAAACATGGTCTACATTTCGTTGTTATTTCATCAATTTTGTTATCTACCCCTGGCCACCACACAAATGAGCGCGCCAAGGCTTTCATGCGTGTACTGCCAAAGTGGCTATGATGTAGTCCTTTTAATACTAATGGCTGCAGTTTTTCTGGGATGATCACGCGGTGCCCCCATAAGAGACAATTATTTTCGATTGATAGGGCATCTCGCCGGTTCCAAAAAAATTTGCGGTCAGTTTCGTTATTTTCTTTCTCCGACCAACCGTCCATGCAACGCCTCATGACTTTGCTTAAAGTTTGATCTTCTCGCGTTGCCCGTTGGACGTCTTTCCAATTTAGAGTAGCAAAATCAAATTTTTTTATTTCGTTCAGATACGTGTACGCTATGTCTTGTAACATTGAGCATTTTTTTGCATGATCATCCGTATTTGACCGAGGTAAACGACTCAGCCAGTCCGCGTAGTTTGAGGTCCCGTGAATGTACTTAATCGTATATCGGAAAGTGGCTTAAAAAACTGCCCATCGCTATAAGCGTGCTGCCGCTATTTCTGGTATAGATTTTGTAGGATTGAAAATTCGTGTCAATGCCGCCGAGTCTGTCAGTAAGATAAATTCGCTTCCGTACAGATACTCAGAGAATTTACGAACTCCGAAGATAATGGCAAGACCTTCTTTGTCCATTTGTGAGTAATATCTTTCCGTGACGTTGAGAGAGCGGCTTGCAAAACATACTGGGCGGTCGATATCATCCCGATCCCGATGCGCGAGTACCGCGCTACTGCCATAGGGCGAAGCGTCACATGTGAATACTATCGTTTTTTCTGGATTGAAGTGAACTTACACTTTTTCCGATGACAATTCTTTTTTTATCGCCTCGAAGACTTTGGTGCATTCGTCCGTCCAGCCGAATTTCGCTTTCTCTAAACCTGCGTACAATGGTCGCAGTTTTTTTGCCATGTTTTCTATGAATCGACTATAATAATTTATAAATCCCAGAAAACTACGCAACTCTGAAACGCCTTTGGGAGCCGGTGCGTTTTTGACACTCAATACTTTGTCCTGCAGTGCTCGTATTCCTTCGCGATTTATTTTGAAACCGAGATAACGCACTTCAGGTTGTAAGAAACTACATTTTTCAAATTTCAGTCGCAATCCGGCCTCACTTAGACGTTTCATTACTTCTTTCAATCGCCGTAAATGGGTCTCCGCATCAGCTGCCGCTATCAAAATGTCGTCGATCAAAACTATTACCCCCGCAACCCCTAATAATAATGTTGCCATTATTCTCTGGAACGATCCTGGGCCGGTTGATACCCCGTAAGGCAACCGGTTGTACTGGAACAGTCCGAGATGCGTACTTATTACTACGAGTTTTTTTGAATCTTCTGATAACGGCAACTGTTGGTAAGCTTCAGATAGATCGAGCTTTGTGAATAATATCCCCCCTCGCAGTGTTTCCAAAACTTCATCTACTCTTGGCAAGGGGTAATGATCGACTTCTAAGTATTTATTTAGAGTGACCTTGTAGTCACCACAGAGTCGAACTGAGCCGTCGCTTTTCAGCACGGGCACCACCGGTGTGCCCCAGTTACTGTATTCTAAAGGGGAAATTATTTTCAAAGCGTATAATCTTGACAATTCGCGCTCGACTTTTTCACGTAACGACCATGTTATTTTCCTGGGTTGCAGGAATTTGGGACGAGCTTCTTTTTTTAGTGTTAATTTTAACTCGCCTTTTGTAAACGTGCCTATGCCGGCTTTGAAAAGATCAGGGAATTCGCGTTTGAATTCGTCCGTGTGTACGCTTTTTTTGTCTTTACGGTTTCCTCTCGGCTATCTAGCTTGCTGGTAACAACCGTGTGCATATTTTTCTGGAAACAGATTGGCCACAACCCAAAAGCCTGCAACCAGTTACAATCTAAAAGGGGTGGACCTCCCTCTTTTACTACGTGTAATATTAAGTTATTCTTTATACCTTTTCTCTCTGCTGTTACCTTAATGTATCCTATGCATGGTATAGGAAGCTTATTGTACGTTCGCAGTATTACTTTTGAAGTTATCAACGGTGCGTGAGAGAAAAAACTTTTATAATACTACTTAGAGATTACTGCCGGTCCGGCGCCAGAATCTATTTCCATTTTCAGTGGTACCTTATTTACTGTAATCGTTTTAAACTGGGGCTCCACCATGACCTCTGACACTTTACTTTCTACTGGTTCACCGGTAAAAACTTCGAAAATATTTGTGGCTCTTATTGGAAAAAAATCGCTTTCAAAACGGTCGTTATCAAATACTTGATCGTCGTTTTCTCCCCCAGCTATTTCTCTGTCCACATAGTTCTGAGCGCGCCAAGACTGTTGTTATTCTCTTGTTTTTTCACAAATTTTATAAATATGACCTTGTGTGCCGCATTCGCTACAATATTTGCTCCGTAAATAACACTCGCATCGTATATGATTTTTCCCGCCGCAGCAGTAACAAACGATTCCTGAATTTGTTCTCGGTGGTCTCGATGATTCGTTGTTGCTTCCATGCTGCTTACCTTGGCCTCCGAATGATGTTCCGCGTCTTTGTGGTGCGCTCGCGTATCCTCGCCTCGCGGCGCGATTCTGCGTGTATCTCATGACATGCATGTCTGCACTCTCCTGCGCGGTTGACGCCTGAGTTTCCTTCAACGTTGGTGTTGTTTGGAATCCCCCGGATTCTTCATCCGCTAACTGAACGTTTTTTGCTAATTTGATGAGATCTTCCAGGGTGGAGGACGATTCCTTTAGTAATTCATATCTCACTCGCTTGTTTTGAACACCCGATATAAACTGGTCCTTTACTTGCGTGTTTGTTCCCGTTACTGCGAACTCGCATTTCTGCGCTATTGTTCCCAGAGCTAGTACATAGTCTTGTATAGACTCGTTGGGCTTCTGTTTGCGTTCTCGAAAGGTGTATCACTGAAGGTGTGTGTTTGGTTGCGGGCTGAAATGGGCTGAGAGTTTTTCTTTCAGTACCGTGTATGTGAGCGTCGAAGGCTCGGCTGAATTGGTGATTCCCGGTAATTCGGCGAAGACCACTGTCGAAAGTGTGGTCAACAACAGCGCGGCTTTTTTTCCCTCTGGTATATCATTCAGCGTTATGAAAGCCTCGAGCTGTTGCACAAACGCTTCCCAATGTTCACCTTTTTTAAACTGTTCGATCTGACCGACCCACATGGCTGCCATTGTGTGAGATGCCCTCGCTCGAATTTCCGGCGCACCTAATTCGATTTTAGTCAGTATCTCAAGGAATGGCCCTGTCTCTTTCATGAACGTCCGAAATATCTTCCGAATAGTGTCAAGTGGGACGTCCGCACTGATTTCTACTTGAAACTGGTTACATATACGCAATAACACGGTTTTACGTAAGTTTTGAATCCAATCCGTTCGGCCACTATACACGAGTTCGTTAATTTCCGCTCCATTTAAGTCCTCGTCATTTTCCAACATATTATTCTTGAGTCATGAATCCCATCCTCGTCGCCACTGAGGAATCTTAGACGAGGAAGAGTTAGGCGTATGGTTGGTTTCACTATTTTGTATTTATTTCTGTGCTCGAGACGATTTATTAAGGCTCGGCGCTTTCGGATGTACACGAGCGTCGATGGCTCAAACCCGACCACCCAAATCTCGTTCGCAGCTTTACATGCGCGCACTCATGCCTGCGACTTCGCCGTGTCGCTCACGTAATACCTTACGGCTATCACACCTCGCTGTCTTCTGCTATGTTTCCGTTCTTTCGTCTACTTGCCCCCCAACATTCCATGAGCCATGTACACTCTGTCGGTGTGTCGCAGATCCCGCCGGTCAGGCAGAATCCGCTCTTTCATGCCCCTATTTCGTCTTCTTGGTCGGTGTTGTAGACCTCTCTTCCTACTTCCTTTTCCAGCCGCCGCTTGCCACTGTTGCCGCTGTTACCCCCGTCACTTCCGCTTTCTGCCATCTCACTCACTCCCATGCTCTGTCTCACCGTTCCCGCTTCCTAACCTCGTTCGTGCCTTTCACCTATTTGTTTCTCCTCCGCTCTGTTTTCGCTGTCCCTTTATCCACCAGCACTTCCACTCGCTCTTCTCCCACTCCGGCTGTCTTCCAACTACTTTTCTTATATTTCTCTCCTCTAACACTCCGATTTGTACTATTTTTATTTTCGCTACTTGCGCCACGCGTCCACCTCGTGTCGCTTTCCAACCGGAACCCTACTATATATATAAAATACTATATATAAATATATACCTTTTGTATACTTTGTATACTTGTAAAAAAATTTAACAACAGTCCTATAAGAGTACGCGCGTACTCATACACACCTAAGCACTGCGTACTCTTACACCAGCTGCACATTTTAGATAAACATGACTGTTACTAGCATTTATTGATGAGATGCGGAATTACTTTCATTTTGAACAATAGCCTTAGTAAACCGGCGTACGAAATTAATAGCTGTTTTTGAAGAAAGTAAGCTGTGTTTCGTACTTGTAATGCTTTGAAAAATAAATAAGAAATTGCAACCAAAACTTCAAACTTACCGAGCCTCTCCTTTTTACTTCGCTTTGGATTTTTTTTGTCAGAAACCCCTACTCAGTTAGGCGGTCTAAACACAACAGAAGTGAGCTTCACCTAGCAAACCGTTTCGTCAGCAGCGTAACTGCGTACTCTTATCGCCTGCGTACTCCTATACCAGCTTACCCTCCTTCTCCAATCGAAAACCGTTTTTGTTATTGTTTTCTTCAACTAGTTTTCTTACAATTACATTTATGAATTATTTTTCATTTATCAGAAAAGCAAGAAAGCAAGGTATTTTGGAATGTAACGCATCACGAGGCGCGTCTATTCAAAAGAAAAAAATGAAAACCTGCCGTTCCTGCCATTCCGTAGTCATTCGTTTGTGCAATCATGTGAAGCATCGAAGTTCAACTAATATGTAGTTATTTTTTTTATTATGTATTTCGGACCGCAATAATTCGTTACATACTAATTTCGATTTATTTTAATACTCCGCAGTCATAATACTCTAAAAGTGCGATGCGAAGGGGGGAGGGGGCTTTGTTCGATGTTTAATATTTTATTAACGACCCTTCGAATAATTTCGATCAAAAGTTTCCATCAATTGGTGGACCTAACATTGTTTAAGATTTTTTACATGGACGATTGAAAATGTAGCGGTGGGGCACATTGCACATCATTCTAAAGCTGATCCGCAATTCAAAATGGCGACGATAAGATGGCCGCAACTCAAAATAGCGACGATAAGATGGCCGACATGTTTGTTTTTAGATGGGAACACGACTTTTTTTCACCAAAAAAATTGTCAGCAAAACTAACAACTTTGGTAGGAATTTTTTTTGACGACGTTCATAATTTTTAGGTTAAAACACGTTTTTTAAATTATTTTAGCGCTATTCAGAATGTACCACGAGGCAGTAAAATCTAACATCCCTCGTGTAAATGTGCATATGTGTGTGGGTGTGAGTTTGTTTTGTGTTTATTTGGGTTTGTTCGACAACCCGAACGAGGATTAGGTCTCTGTGGCCCATCACTTTCGTTATCAAACCAACTCAAACAAACTCACACACACACTTACACTTGGGTTTGTTTGGTAACGGAAGTAAAGAGCAGCAGAGATTTAATCCTTCTTTGGGTTTGTTTGGCTTATCAAACAAACGCAAACAAACCCGCGTAAACCCAAACAAACGTGAAGAAACCCCAACAAACTCACACCCACCCACACGCACACTTACACTAGGGATGTTAAAGACCTTACCTCGTCGTGGTACATTCTGGATAGCGCTAAAATAGTACAAATGGTATTCTAACCTAAACATGATGAACGTTTTGAAAAAAACTTGTCCTACAATAATTGTTAGTTTTGGCCTGACAAATTTTATGGTGAAAAAATTCATGACCCCATTTAAAAAAACGTGACGGCCATTTTAACATCACCATTTTGAATTAAGGACCAAAACATATTTTTTCAACATCCCCCTTTACACCCTAAAAGTTTTGTTATTATGATCTGTCGTACGAGCGGAGCCTAAAAAACATGGCGGCGATAAGATGAGCGTCAAACGTTAAGAGTCGTGTAGTTTAGTGCAAATTTCTGTGATATTATGATAAGTATTAGTGCAATTTGTGACTGGGCCGGTACCAATCCGAAACAAAGCAATATTGTGAAACGCAAACGTATTTTGAAGGCAGGGTACATTTTAATATGTGGTAAAATTGCGATCCCGGTGCTGTCACACACTGCAGTCAGCGACAGCACACTTTCATGTCTGAATTCACTTTTTTCAATTTTCAAGGCTCTTATCCAAGCCTCTAATTGATCGGTTTTTTGTACATTTGCGATATAATTTTTCACGTCCAGGAAGCGTTTCCCTGCAATGCGAAACTTGTGGAAACGGACTTCCAACTCCTTACTCGAAGTGCTTTCGCAATCTTTCACAGCACATTTAATGTTCGTTCGGTAGTTTTTACGCACAGAAAACTTCGCGCATTCCATTTAGGGGAAGTCGGGGCAAGATGATAACGCTAAGGTCATGTTCAAATAAAACATGACATATATGAGTCAGTCAACTTTAATTATTTTAAAACTAATCAACATTTATTAATCTTTTAATTTTGGAAGTAAAAAAATCAGTCTTTTTCATTTGTACCATACAATATATATTTTTTATTAAACCTTTATTTTTCCCATCTCACCTCGTATGCGGGGCGAGATGAAACAGCTCTGGGATAATTATAGGACACGAATTATTGGCATTGGTCTAAGTTCTGTAGGATTAGTCTGAATAATCTTGCTTCCTTATCATTTTGATAATTTGTAAGTTATTTTTTTTTCTCCTGGTAGAAACACCGGTTGAAGAGGAACCAAACGCTTTGCTCGTTCCATTTCACCCTTAGTAACGTAAATAGTGGTACTTTGTAAAATATGCCAGGTTTGCGATAGCTTGTATTTATCTTGACCCATTAGACGGGCAATAACCTTAAAAAATTGTGACAAACCGTTCTTATTATATTAATAATTAGGACTTTCATTGTGTTTACCTACCTGTCTCTAATCAATCTCAGAAACTCAAATAAACTAAAACGATGTTAAACTTTACCAAAAATTACATCGTTTTGTCAAAAAATCGATATTGTTTTCTCACTCGAGACGCGTGCTTCCGCCACAGGTGATACTTTCTCACTCATTCACCTCACCGCCGCTCCTCCAAACTCCAACGGGAGCACTGTGATTCATCTTACCTCGCATGTTCGTCTTGCCCCGAGTTCCCCTACACCGATTTTATATTTTTAATTGAAATTAAATACCTTTATCTCACGGCTACGTATAATTGCTATTGAAGGCTTTGCCCCAAATGTACGTTGATTTGCCGCCACCCGATGTCATATCGCCATTTGACATTCAGTATTTTTAAAAGTAAATCGGATGTAAGATTAAAATGGGACACCCAGTATATGATGAATTTATAAGGGTTCTTAGTTTGACGATGGCACCCTAAAATCTACTATGACTACTAGAAGGGTTTCTACTACGCAAGCGTAAAAATGAATACGGATTATCAAGAAAGATGTCTTACTGCAAAATTTGTTTGGACGTAGGTTGTAAAGTTCCAGATGTCGGTGCAACTGCGAGAGTTTGAGATACTGTCTCTTCAGAGTATAGAGTGTTCGGCAAAATTTTCCATGAAAACTGTTGATCCTCGTCGTTAACGATCGTTAGGGAAGCCTCTACTTTGATTCCCATGACCGTTGGTTTCAGTTTCAGTCTCGTCTCGGCAAAGTGTATCGAAGGTTCGGCAACAGTTGCGACGAGAAGAAAGAGCGTTTCGAGGTTGTATCGATCGATTGAGAAACGCCAGTAGGATTCGAAAGTGCCAATCGTCGAAGCGAAGAATGAGAAGACGACGTTCGTACGTTTTCCCGATTCAGCGAGGCCCTCCTCGTAGGTGCAATGAAAATACGGCAATTCATCGGGTTTCCAATTTGTCAAGTCTTTCCAGGTGAACCGATAATTCTCCGTAGTCGGATTGATCAGATGAAATTCTTTGACGTGACTGTCTCCAATACCGAGGACGCGAAACTCAACGACCCGAAGATCGAGAAAATCGCGGGTAGTTTCGTTTGAATCACCGTCACCGCCGGCTTGTGGTAAATTGACAACATTCGGATCTCGTCTACCACTCGTCAGATAATCACTCTCCTCGATGTCAAAATGACAATAGGGAAGCAAACTTCTCGCTGTCACAACAATATTCGGTTGCTCGAGATTGGGACCCAAATTTTCGATTCTGCAAGACGTACGAGTAGATCATCGAGTTTCATTATTTGCTTGTCAACGGTAGTGGGCGTCGTATGTTTGCCCGTTTTTAATTTTTCGGAAGAAATTTGCTCGGGAACATTTTTTATGGCTAAATAAAATTTGCCTGCGGAACAAAAAAAAATGTGTTTATGAAAATGTTGGAATTTCGAAATTGGGGAACGCTTGTCCACTCCCTAAAAAGAAAAAATACATTCATTTCGATGCCAGGTTAGAAAAACGTTGTCAACTAGTTTCATTAAATAAATAGTGATTATTATTGAAAAATATCCCATGTAGGGTGATCGGTAGTGGCCAACGATTGGCCGATGCTCGACGCCGAGCTTGCCAACATTGGCATTCGAGCTTGGCCCGATCATTGACCGAGCCTCGGATGATAAGAGCGGCCCGATAATCGCAATCAATGTTGGTCCTAGAATGGCTCATGAGAATCGGCCGAGCATCGCGTAGGAGTTCATTCGAGAATCGGCCAACAATAAGTTCCCGTCAAGATTGCCATCGCTGGCACTCGAGCTTGGCCCGATTATCGACCGAGTCTTGGCGGATAATTGTTACCCGATATGGATCACCAAAATTGGTCCTGTACTGCGAAAAAAAAAATTAATAATTTTTGTATTGTAATTCGTCATTACCTGGTCTTTTGAAACGATTAGTTCGGAGAAAATATTTCACCTATATGAGACTCGAACCTCGAAGAGGTTCAAACCTATCAATTAGTTAATATCATTGTGATAATTAGAGAGTTTTATCGAATTACATGTTATAGAATTTTCAAACATGACCTATATATATATATATATATATATATATATATATATATATATATATATATATATATATATATATATATATATATATATATAAGAGTGACCGCAATTTAGGTCGAACTTGAATTTTCGAATTCCCCACGTAAAAACACAATCAAGATATTTAAAAAAAATGTGTGCAAAGTTTGAAGGCGTTAAAATTTTTTTTAATGGTTCCTGTAAGGCAGTGAATTTCAACCGGTGTGCCGCGGCACACTGGTGTGCCGTGAGTGTATTTCTTGTGTGCCGCCAAAAAATAGGCGGATGTATGTATCACGTGATAATACCCGGGCACCGATCGTGACGAGTGTCGTTTCGCGGGGCGGTCGCCGCGGGGCGAAGTCCAATACGAAGTCTCGCCGTAAGAATTTTACAGAGATTCAAGTGTGCCGCCTTATAAAAAAGGTTGACAAACACTGCTGTAAGGAGTTGAATTTTAAATGACAAAACACATGTATTTTGCTGAGATATAACATATTTATTTCTTAAACTCGTAATAGTGGTGGAAAAAATCTAAAACTAGGCACACATATTGTACACATATCGATGTTCAAAACATTATTTTTACAGATTTTTACAGCAATAATTTCTAATAAATACACGCTTTACAAAGTCAGCCTCGGGGTCATTTTTTTGAATTTTTTAACTCTTTGCGACATATATTTTTTGGATGAACGGATTTTTATAAAAATTAGCATACAGATGTTTTTGGAGACGCTGGTTACGAATCTGATCTCAGATTTTGAAAATTCAAAATGGCGAATCCCAAATGGCGGTCATAAAATTTAAGTAATATTAGATTTGACTAAAACTTGGGGTACAGGAGTTTTAGAGGACGCTGATTATAAATCTGAACGCAGAATTTGAAAAATTCAAAATGTCGGATCCAAGATGGCGGCTATAAAATCCCAAAATCCTCAAATACCTATTTTTATAAGAATATGCCCCAAAGTTTCTTCAATAATGATTTTTTTTATAAAAAAGGCTTTTCAGAATTTATTTACTAATAGGAATAAATTGTTATAAACAATAAAACCTCTGCACATGAATTTCAAAGTTGTTTAAATCAAATAAAAACTATTTCTTAATTGGAAAAAAAAACTTTCGAAATAAGTGGTCCCGTACGGAACCACTGTGCTGCAAAGGGTTAATGAAATACTATTCGAATATTATTGGTATTTCAATGCAATATTCTACCTAACTATATAATTTATGTATAATGAAAAGTTCGATAAATAAAAAGATTGAAGCGCTTTATGAAATTCGAGCTAAAATTAAATAAACGAATTTTTATGAATTCAATAAGTTAATTAGAAATTATTATTATTAATATGAAAAATACGTGTGTTTAACTTTTTCATCTCAAATTAAAACATTGAATTACATAAATTGTAATTGTACAAAAATGTGAATTATCCAGAGCTCATCCGTAAAATTTTGTTCGAAAAGCGGTTGAGTAAAAGTATATTTACTAAGAAAATCTATTTTTTTCGTGTTTCCTATAATGTAGTCACGACAGGTATAAGAGAGAAACAATTTATTGTTTGAAAATTTTTTTATTTTGTAAAGTATTTCGTTTGACGCCAAGCGAGGAAAAATCAATCGCCGAAATCTGTAAATTTTTCGTTTTGATTTACACGAAGGCATGGTTCACAGCTCCATTTGCTAATGCTGCTCCTAATCATGATTTGAATTTTCTTAAAACCGTCCACGATCACCGAAAAATCAATTCCTCTGTAAGAAAAGTCGCTCTCAAAAAAATGTCGGACCATCTTTGGTATCTAACCGTTGAAAATGCTGCGATGGCATTCTTTGATGAAACCATTCCTGCAGACATAAGAAAAAAATGGCTACAAATGTCACGAGCAAGCAGCTGGAACATGAAACACAAATCGAAGTGCCCAAACGCTATGAAGTTTCTGAATCGAACTTCGCTTCTCTGTTGGGTCACAACATTGATTTTTTCGTAAGCCCCCAATCGTTAAAGTTTTTCAAAAGATTCCAAATCGATCATAGCTTTCTCGATAATGACGTTCGGAGTGGCACTTGGATAAAAATTATCAGTTTGGCTTGCAAATTGTCAAAAAGTCAAGCGTCGTTAATGATGTCGCAGAAAGAGGAATCAAGCTTATTACGGAGTACAATAATAGATTGACGTACAACGAGGAACAGAAACAATATATCGTTCAAATGTCCGTGAATATCACAAAAAGTATCCGGATAACAATAAAAATGCTTTGCTTCGACCGCTCCACCAATAAAAATTTACCTTGTCATTTTTTTCGATTTTTTTTCTACTCGCAGATTTTTGATTAAATTGGACTTTTAATCGATTGTTCATTCAATAATTATATTAGATATCATGACGATTTATTTCAGTGCAATGAATTTATGCCTCGGATGCAATTCAAAGTTTAAATTGAATTCTAAGTCAATGTTTTACTTTTGATAGGAAACAAATCTTCTGCTGTATTTTTGGTTCTAATCGTCTAGTCTAGTCTAGTATAGTCTAGTACAGTCTAGTCTAGTTTAATTTAGGCTCTAATTGAGTTGAAAATTGCATCACAATATCAATAATAAAGTTTCACGAAAAATGTTTAAAAATATGAAATCGAGGCTGTCTTCATAAAGCGTGAAATTGTGGAAATTATTACTGCAAAAATCTGTACAAATTATGTTTTGAACATCAATATGTGTACAATATGTGTGCCTAGTTTTAGATTTTTTCACCACTATTACGAGATTAAGAAATCAATATGTTATACAGGGTGATCCAGAATAGGTGTATCAGCGGGAAATCCCGGGTTCAGCAGGTTACTCGGAACATTTCTACTGAGCCGCTTTGTTTATTTCGACCGCGTCATCAAATGGGAAGCATTAGAAAATAGGCGTTCGATCTTCGAAAGTAACGCTCGAATCCGCCATGATGGACGATCGAAAAGGGCCGAAGAGTAGACGAAGGGCCACGTAGCCGTGGCTGACGTCACGAGGGTTCTGCGAAAACGCTGCGTTTGACAAATGCCAGCGCGCGTGATCTGACGTTTAGCGAATCTTTCGCTACGTTACCTGTCAACCTATCCGGTGCGAGACTCGTGACCAGCCGCACGATTCGACGTTTCACCTATCGTCTACTATCGGTCGGCGTGCCAAAGCGTGAAGCACGCCGCAATTTATGAGATTTACGATTTTTATCGTGCTTATCCATTGAGGATGCCTGTTCTTTTCGTTTTTTTAAGAAATCACAATTTACAGAACCAGCAAATTGTCAATGATCATCAAATTTCGATATGCCGAGTGATTTTTTTTGCGTATTGAAAGAAATCGCCAGACGATTTTTTTATAACAACCTCTCAATAATTTGACGCTAAAGTTTCGGGGATTGGATGTTTTTCGGATTCTATTTCTCACTCGACCACTCCGTCTTGCATGATAGTCGAATTTATCTCCTAAAAGATTGTTTTCTGAACGGATATCAATGCAAAGTGTGCTCGAGCTGGGTTAGGAAACATGAGGAGAAGCTTTGCATTTTCTCATGAGGGGAGACGAAATCAGTCGGATGCGGCAAAAAAAAATCGATACGACGTTTTCTGAGGATTGAAACAAGCTGAGAAGATCTTGTGCATCGACTGAGATGTTTTTGTTCAACTATGGAACGGATTTACAAACTTATGCAAATAATAAAGATTAAATGCAAGTAGCGACTGTTGGTTCATCTGACTGCGAGCTGTTACATGAGCAAATATGCAATCAGTGCTCCGTAAGATCCCTGGACCTTTTATCGAACATTTCTGAAATCATTCTTCGATTTTTACATTTAATTTCAGCCCAGTTCCTCTTAAAGCAAGAGAATACCTTTGGCTACGCTGTAAGCAACAAAAATGACGGTAACATCGAGGTTCACGTTGCGGAGATAAAATCGACGACTTGCGTGATGGTTGTAGGCGTTTTAGGCTCGGACGATTGGCACCCAGCACTTTGCGAACAGAGGTGAAATTGATTCTCTCAATTATTTTTCCATCATCCATATCACATTGTCGAAGCCGTCCCGTCGAATTTGTCATTGATTTCATCTCGTTCCTCATCAGGGAGAGCGGATCATGTAAGTAGCGGTATCAGCTGCGAATACAATAGCTCCTTTGCGTACGTGCAAAGATGAAATCAACGGCTCGATTGGTACATTCGTGTAGTTTTCACCATAACCCAGTCATACTCGTCATAAACTGCATCGATTTCATCTCTGGTTCAGTAAACGATGCTGAAGACGTGGATGGTCTATCGCCGAAGCGGAGCTCGGACGATTGCCACTCAGTTCCTAGCAAACAGAGGTGAAATCGATTCTCTCAATCATTTTTCCAGCATCCATAACATATTCTCGAAACCGTCCCGTCGAGTTTGTCGTTGATTTCATCTCGTTCCTCATCGGGGAGAGCGGATCATGTAAGATAAGCTAAGAATACGATGGCTCCTTTGCGTACGTGCAAAGATGAAATCAACGGCTCGATTGGCACATTCGTGTAGTTTTTACCAAAACCCCGTCATCCTCATCATAAGCTGCATCGCTTTCATCTCTGGTTCAATAAACGATGCTGAAGACGTGAATGGTCTATCGCCGAAGCGGAGCTCGGACGATTGCCACTCAGTTCCTAGCGAACAGAGGTGAAATCGATTCTCTCAATCATTTTTCCAGCATCCATAACACATTCTCGAAACCGTCCCGTCGAGTTTGTCGTTGATTTCATCTCCTTCCTCATCGGGGAGAGCGGATCATGTAAGATGAGCTGCGAATACGATAGTTCCTCTGCGTGCGTGTAAAATATTAAATCAACTTCTCGATTAGTACATACGGGTAGTTTTCGCCATAACCCCGTCGAACTCGTCATAGAATGCATCGATTTCATCTCTACGTCAGTAAACAATGCTGAATACGTGGATGGTTTATCGCTGTAACTGAACACGAACGATTGCCACTCAGTTCCTAGCGAACAGAGGTGAAATCGATTCTCTCAATCATTTTTCTAGCATCCATAACACATTCTCCGAACCGTCCCGTCGAGTTTGTCGTTGATTTCATCTCGTTCCTCATCGGGGAGAGCGGATCATGTAAGCAGAGGTATAAGCTGCGAATACGATAGCTCCATTGCGTACGTCCAAAGATGAAATCAACGGCTCGATTGGCACATTCGTGTAGTTTGCACCATAATCCCGCCATACCCGTCATAAACTGCATCGATTTCATATCTGGTTCAGTAAACGATGCTGAAGTCGTGGATGGTCTATCGCCGAAGCGGTGCTCGGACGATTGCCACTCAGTTCCTAGCGAACAGAGGTGAAATCGATTATCTCAATCATTTTTCCAGCATCCATAAGACATTCTCGAAATCGTCCCGTCGCGTTTGTCGTGATTGCATCTCGTTCCTCACCGGGGCGAGCGGATCATGTAAGATAAGCTGCGAAGACAACAGCTCCTTTGCGGCGGTCCAAAAATAAAATCAACGGCTCGATTGATACATTCGTGCAGTTTTCACCATAACCTCGTCATACTCGTCATAAACTGCATCGATTTCATCTCTGGTTCAGTAAACGATGCTGAAGACGTGGATGGTCTATCGCCGAAGCGGTGCTCGGACGATTGCCACTCAGTTCCTAGTGAACGGAGGTGAAATCGATTCTCTCAATCATTTTTCCAGCAACCATAACACATTCTCGAAACCGTCCCGTCGAGTTTGTCGTTGATTTCATCCTCTTCCTCATCGGGGAGAGTGGATCATGTAAGCAGAGGTATAAGCTGTGAATACGATAGCTCCCTTGCGTACGTGCAAAGATAAAATCAACGGCTCGATTGGCACATTCGTATAGTTTTCACCATAACCCCGTCATACTCGTCATAAGCTGCATCGATTTGATCTCTGGTTCAATGAACGATGCTGAAGACGGGAATGGTCTATCGCCGAAGCGGAGTTCGGACGATTGCTACTTAGTTCCTAGCGAACAGAGGTGAAATCGATTCTCTCAATCATTTTGCCAGCATCCATAACACATTCTCGAAACTGTCCCGTCGAGTTTGTCGTTGATTTCATCTCGTTCCTCATCGGGGAGAGCGGATCATGTAATCAGAGGTATAAGGTGCGAATAAGATAGCTCCTTTGCATACGTGCAAATATGAAATCAACGGCTCGATTGGCACATTCGTGTAGTTTTCATCATAACCCCGTCATACTCGTCATAAACTGCATCGATTTCATCTCTGGTTCAGTAAACAATGCTGAAGACGTGGATGGTCTATCGCTGAAACGGAGCGCGGACAATTGCCACTCAACTCCTAGCGGACAGAGGTGAAATCGATTCTCTCAATCATTTTTCTAGCATCCATAACACATTCTCGAAACCGTCCCATCGAGTTTGTCGTTGATTTCATCACGTTTGCGATCGGGGAGAGTGGATCATGTGAGCAGAGGTAGAAGCTGCGAATACGATAGTTCCTCTGTGTACGTGTAAAAGATTAAATCGACTTCTCGATTGGTACATACGGGTAGTTTTCGCCATAACCCCGCCGAACTCGTCATAGAATGCATCGATTTCATCTCTGCTTCAGTTAACAATGCTGAATACGTGGATGGTTTGTCGCTGTAACTGAACGGGGAGAGCGGATCATGTAAGCACCGGTATAAGCTGCGAATACGATAGCTCCTTTGCGTACGTATTCACAGATGAAATCGATATGGTTTATGACAAGTATGACGGGGTTATGGTGAAAACTACCCCTATGTACCAATCGAGAAGTTAATTTAATCTTTTACACGTACGCAGAGGAATTATCGTATTCGCAGCTTCTACTTCAACTCACATGATCTACTCTCCCGGATCGCGAACGAGATGATTTCAACGACAAACTCGACGGGAGGGTCTCAAGAATGTGTTATGGATGCTAGAAAAATGATTGAGAGAATCTATTTCACCTCTATTCGCTAGTAACTGAGTGGCAATCGTCCGCGCTCCGTTTCGGCGATAGACCATCCACGTCTTCAGCATCGTTTACTGAACCAGAGATGAAATCGATGCAGTTTACGTCGAGTATGACAGGGTTGTGGTGAAAACTACACGAATGTGCCAATCGAGCCGTTGATTTCATCTTTGCACGTACGCGAAGGAGCTATCGTATTCGCAGCTTATCTTACATGATCCGCTCTCCCCGATGAGGAACGAGATGAAAT
Source organism: Ophion slaviceki (assembly GCA_944452715.1). Taxonomy (NCBI): domain Eukaryota; kingdom Metazoa; phylum Arthropoda; class Insecta; order Hymenoptera; family Ichneumonidae; genus Ophion; species Ophion slaviceki. Next base: position 10,204,444 of record OX101790.1, read on the forward strand.
CAACGACAAATTCGACAGAACAGTTTCGAGAATGTGTTATGGATGCTGGAAGAATGATTGAGAGAATTGATTTCACCTCTGTTCGCTAGGAACTGCGTGGCAATCGTCCGAGCTCCGCTTCGGCTATATACCATCCACGTCTGCAGCATCGTTTACTGAACCAGAGATGAAATCGATGCAGTTTATGAAGAGTATGACGGGGTTATGGTGAAAACTACACAAATGTACCAATCGAGCCGTTGATTTCATCTTTGCACGTACGCAAAGGAGCTATCGTATTCGCAGCTCATACCTCTGCTAACATGATCCGCTCTCCCCGATGAGGAAAGAGATGAAATCAACGACAAACGCGACGGGACGGTTTCGAGAATGTCTCATATATACTGGAAAAATGATTGAGAGAATCGACATTACCTCTGTTTGCTGGGAACTGAATGGCAATCGTCCGAGCTCCGTTTCGGCGATAGACCATCTACGTCTTCAGCATCCTTTACTGAACCAGAGATGAAACCGATGCAGTTTACGACGAGTATGTCGGGGTTGTGGTGGAAACTACACGAATGTGCCAATCGAGCCGTTGATTTCATCTTTGCACGTACGCAAAGGAACTATCGTATTCGCAGCTGATACCTCTGCTTACATGATCTGCCCTCCCTGATGAGGAACGAGATGAAATCAATGACAAACTCGACGGGATGGCTTCGAGAATAGGATATGGATGATAGAAAAATGATTGAGAGAATCGATTTCACCTCTGTTCGCTAAGCACTGGGTGCCAATCGTCCGAGCCTACAACGCCTACAACCATCACGCGAGTCGTCTATTTTATCTCCGCGACGTGAACCTCGACGTTACCGTAATTTTTGTTGCTTGCAGCGTAGCCAAAGGTATCCTCTTGCTTTAAGAGGAACTGGGCTGAAATTAAATGTCAAAATCGAAGAATGATTTCAGAAATGTTTGATAAAAGGTCCAGGGATCATACGGAGCACTGATTTCATCTTTGCTCATGTAACAGCTCGCAGTCGGATGAACCAACAGTGGCTACTTGCATTTAATCTTTGTCATTTGCATAAGTATGTAAATCCGTTCCACAGATGAACAAAAACATCTCAGGTGGTGCACAAGATCTTCTCAGCTTGTTTCAATCCTCAAAAAACGTCGTATCGATTTTTTTTGCCGCATCCGACTGATTTCGTCTCCCCTCTTGAGAAAATGCAACGCTTCTCCTCATGTTTCCTAACCCAGCTCGAGCACACTTTGCATTGATATTCCTTTAGAAAAGAATCTTTTAGGAGATAAATTCGACTATCATCCAAGACGGAGTGGTCGAATGAGAAATGGATTCCGAAGAACATCTAATCCCCGAAATTTTAGCATCATATTATTGAGAGTTTGTTATAAAAAATTCGCTTGGCGATTTTTTTTTCAATATGCAAAAAAAATCGCTCGGCATGTCGAAATTTGATGATCATTGACAATTTGCTGGTTCTGTAAATGTTGATTTCTTAAGAAAACGAAAAGAACAGGCACCCTCAATGGATAAGCACGATAAAAATAGTAAATCTCATGAATTGCGGCGTGCTTCACTCTTTGGCACGCCGACCGATAGCAGACGATAGGTGAAACGGCAAATCGTACGGCTGGTCACGAGTCTCGCACCGGATAGGTTGACAGGTAACGTAGCGAACGATTCGCTAAACGTCAGATCACGCGCGCTGGCATTTGTCAAACGCAGCGTTTTCGTAGAACCCTCGTGACGCCAACCACGGCTACGTGGCCCTTCGTCTACTCTGCGGCCCTTTTCGATCGTCCATCATGGCGGATTCGAGCGTTACTTTCGAAGATCGAAAGCCAATTTTCTAATGCTTCCCATTTGATGACGCGGTCGAAATAGAAAAAAAAAACGGCTCAGTCGAAATGTTCCGAGTAGCTTGCTGAACCCAGGATTTCCCGCTGATACACCTATTCTGGATCACCCTGTATATCAGCAAAATACATGTTTTGTCATTTAAAATTCAACTCCTTACAGGCACCATCAAAAAACTTTTTAACGCCTTCAAACTTTGCACACATTTTTTTTTAATATCTTGCTTGTGTTTTTACGTGGGGAATTCGAAAATTCAAGTTCGACCTTAATTGCGGTCACCCTAAAAAATATATATATATATAATTTCTCTCTCTCCACCCTCTCTCCCCCCACAACCCTTTGATATGTGAGTTGCAATAAAGACAGATCATTAGTTCATTAGTTCAAGTTTAATTTGAATAAATAGATATATTTAAAATGAATAATTCCAATAATGGAATGCAATAGGAAAAATTTGATTTCACGAAAAATCTAGTTAATTCAAATAAAAAAAAATACATAGACGCGGTTGGTTAATATTAATAGAATCTTTCTGTCAGTGTAGGATGGTTTATGAAAATCGGCAGAGTATCGCGTATGAGCTTGTTCGAGAATCGGCCAACAATGAGTGCATTGATTTGGTAGTATGTTTGTTAAGAGTAATGTCCAATGGACTCGTAAAAATTATTTATCTCGTCTCTCAATGACTTCGACGCGAAACAATGAATCGTCAATATACGAATTGCGGTTCGATCATGCGTTACTCGGCCGAACATTGGCCTCGTATCGGCGAACCAATGTTGGCAAGTCTATACTTCACCAAACATCGGCTTCGTATCGACAAGCCAATGATTAGCGAGTCTATACTTCGCCAAACATCGACCTCGTATCGATAAGCCAATGATTAGAGAGCCTATATTTGGCCGAACATTGGCCTCTTATCGGCAAACCAATGATTGGCGAGTCTATACTTCGTCAAACATCGGCCTCACATCGATAAACCAATAATGAAGTGTATACTTGGCCGAACATTGGCTTTGTATTGGCAAACCAATGATTGGCCAGTCTATACTTTGCCAAACATCGGCCTCGTGTCGACAAGCCAATGATTAGCGAGTCTATATTTGGCCGAACATTGGCCTCGTATCAGCAAACCAATTTTGGCTAGTTAATACTTAGCCGTGCATTGGCGTACAATTGGGTAATCGATTATCGCCCTGCCAACATTGGTCCAAGTATTGGCCGTTACGGTTCGATTGGCGAAACCTACATGGGATTACGAATATCGTTATGTTGTTACGTCTCAGCATTCACTTATTTATGTCTTTTCGAAGAATAAACCTCTCCTCATTTTTAAAAAAACCAGCGAGCAGGGACTTTGTTTCTGGTCTTCGAACCGAATAATCGACGTACCAAAATTGAACATTCCATCTGCGTTTCCGTCCAACGATAATTAAACAACTGTACGCGTACTTCGTATCGAACTACACGTGTGTAAGAGTAGAACTTAATAAAGTTTAACTGGGTGAATTAAGGGGGGAGATACCCTTAGGCGAGGAAAAAGTTTGCTGATTTTGATTGATGTTTTTTTTTAAGAACGATCAGCACCATTTTTTAAACTTAGGGTATGCTTTATTACTACTTTTCGCTGTTATATGGTTTTTTCTACTAATCTTTAAAAATGGCGGAGGTATGGCACGGTCTTCTAAACTGAATTTTAAAAACTACACTAAGAAAACAGTTTATTAATAGTGAAGAAATACATTTAATTGATACTTTTATTCAAATATTCAGTCACTGTTACAACATTAGTTAGTCGTTAAGAAATATTCGTGTTCTCATGACAACATTTTATAGCCATAGTATTTCTTCGCAAAGAATGATTTATTTGATCACTTTTATTTCTCTTAACTTAATTTATGTTTATGTTCATTGAAAAACAAGTTGAAATTGCGTTATATGATAATACAATTCAAAGAAGTAGGGATTTGTTCACAATTAATATATTTAGATTTGGGGCCGATAATGTATAGTTGCCGCGACTATCATGTGTTCACTGTAAATGAACATGTTATAACAATTAACTGATCTTCATTCAAAACGAATATTTCGGCCGCATTTGAGCCAACAGTCGTATACTTATTACAAAATGTATATTTGGTAATAATTAAAAAATCTTCGGTTGAATCAAATATAGCGCTGATAATAGTTAGCAAATAACTGTTGAAAAATCGACGACTAGTTTCAAATAATGATTTGTTAATAGTTAACAAATCTGTATTTGAGATAAGTATGCTACATTTGGCAAGACCCTTTACTTTGTACGCTACCATGTCGCCACCCTTTGTCGCACTATACAAGCTCGTTCGTGCGCAGACGCGACGTAGATACGATCAAGATACACTAGAGGCTGTCTGTGACCGCATGTCCACTTGTCTAGAGGATATCAGTTTATGACCGTGAAAACGTAAATTGTGTCTCTGCGCCGATGGTATCAATTAACGATTTGCTTGTTATGCGGGACCTGCCAAATCTCTAGGAAACTTTCGAAAGTATATACAGAGAATCTTAAATTATGCATTAGAGCAGGGGTGGCCAAGGCCTCGACCGCGGGGCCGGTCGACCGCCTTTTTTTTATGAGAGTTGTTCCTTGCTCTACAACGTATTAATGCTACCATCTTTGTTGTCCGATTAACAGACTTGCTACTTGCAGAGGACAAATCGTTGTCCAACGATTTGTCCTCTACAAATAGCAAGAAACAACTCTCATTTTTTATGAGAGTTGTTCCTTCTACACTTGCCCACTAGCGCTGTAGTGCTACATTGATTCAACTGCACATTTATCTCCCGATAATCAATGAATGACTTTGTCCAAATATTCATTTGGTAACTATACACGAATCTTGATTTGTGCGAATATAGAATATCGTTTTCTCAACTATCTTTACATCTGGCACAACATTTCCACTGATCTCGTTGAATAAACGCCTCAGTTATAGGAAACTATATGTATGTTCCATTAGACTGTATGTAACTGTATGTTCCATTAAAGTACCAATTTCTGAACTATTACCAAATCTTCATAAGTGACAATTCAGAGGCGCTAATGAATGATTCATTAACTGTAAGAAGATATTGATTGCGCAAGAGGAGTCTTACGCAACCAATATCTACCGGTGCGTAGCGACATTGAGCACGAGACGGCAGCGGTCAAGTGGTTAACGTTCAATGTCCGTAATCGCTGGATCGCTGGATCGAGTCCCGCTCATGTCATTTTTTTTCCAACACTGGTTATATTCTTTTATATATATTACAATTCAAAGTTAATATAATGAAAAAATACGTGTATTTTCATGAATCTTTATCGAATTTCCAATGTTATTTGGCTGTTTACTAATTTTTATTATTACAACACCTATTATATTTATAATTATCGACAAGTAAACGACCAAACGAATAAAGTTTTCCTCAAAGTGTATGCCTGTCGAGATTTGCGAAATCCCCTATACCTGAAAGCGGGTAACGTACCCGAAACTGTTGTGCACGCTTTGACCTGCAGACACATATTTGAAAGGATGGGGGAAGGGCCAGGCTTGAAAAGCGCAAGTCAAACATTGATAAATAAAGGTGTAAATAATTTTACTCAATAATACAATGAATGTAAGGTTGTGCTTTCGACATTACAAGTTGCAGGATGATATTTTTCATACAGACATGGAAAACATAAATTAAAACGGTATCTGCTACATCAAATGGACGCAATTTTCCGGCATACACAAGGAATCTTCAGTTTCCATGGAAAAACCAAACCTCGTTGACATTTTGAAAAATTTCTCTTTTTTCCGATAATTTGGATGCAAACCATGCATAACGCAACATTTTCGTAAATATCGGTGCTGATAATTGGTGGTGGACGATAGAATGTATTTTGATAGCATCTTCACGAGAAGAAATTTCTCGTTCGTTTTCAATCAAATATGAACAATTTTGAAGGCGCTTGATAAAGTTCTTAACTTGCCTATAGAAATAAACGTCGCACGGTTGGCAAAGCGGAGTATATTTCGGGGGTATGACTTTAACCGCGCAAGTTCCAAGACCCGTGTCATTGGTAAAGATTTCATCGTACAAACCAGGATTCGTTAGACGCCCCCCCCCCCCCCCCACCCCCAAGAATCTATTATTAGCAAGAATTTTTCTTTTTCCACATAAGGCAGCATGACGCTGGTTAAACATGAATTTTACAGCTGTGTGGTAAGTTTCCCAGATTTCGAACTTATTACAACGACATTTGGAAGGTCGTTCGTTAAATTGTCAACAGTTTTTTGAACCCTTGGACCAAACTTGCCCGTGGCTTCTTGCAAACACAAAAACACTTGCGGCAATAATTCACCGGACATCGTTATCGCGTATCGTGCCATGTATGAGTGTGTTACTTTGTTCATATCGCGCCTTTTAACTAACACAGTTTTTGAATTTTTTTCGGCGAGAGTTTCGTGCGAGCGTGAACCAATATCCTTGCGAGCGAGCGTACCCACACACAAACACAGCGACCAATGTACGCGACAAATTTCATTTTATGTTAATCCGATTGTTCCCCCGGCTTATAGTCATTTTCATTGTCAATTTTTCTGTAAAAACAACTTCATTCATCCGATCACTTATTTGTAATAAACCTTTAGTTAAGTTTGTACAAATTCGTCGGATTATTTCTAAATACCAATCACTGCATGACTTCTTAATTTTTAACTCATTCCAAGCACTACCCGTTTTTAACCTCATCCCGTGCTATTGCGCTTGTCGTAGGCAAAAAAGGAGGCAATCAAAAAATATATGCCCACGTCCCTTCCGGACGTGACAGTAAGTTCCTTGTTGTTACCTGAAACGTAAAAACAAAGTTTAATTTCATTACCATTACGTTCTACAAAGACGGTTGTTGAAGATACAAAAAAAAATTACATGTAAAGTGATAAAAATGTACACTTACTTGCTGATAATTTTTGCGAGCCTCCACGAAGCGGTCGTTGGTCCACGAATCAATTATTGAATATTTATCGATCGTTGTTCCTCCAATTTTTATGTTTTCTTCCCATCTCTTCAAATCGTCGTTTCTTTTTAAACTTGGAGATCCTTTTATCTGGAGAGTTTGTAGGGGTGTTCTACACGTGGGGTGTTCTTTTGCCAGTCTCACTACTTTTATTTTTGTCTCCAACGGAACATATCCAGCTTTTGCCTTCTTTTCGACTAGCTCATAATCGTCTTCGTCGGAAAAATCTCCGTCAACTTCACGGAATAGACCCTCTTCATCTACTTCTACGAATGAGGCCTGTTGTATAGCATCGGCCCTATAAGAATAGAACCCAGGTCCAGGCCTGGTCCTCCCCTTCTCTTTTCAAACCTGTGTCTGCTGGTCGAAGCGTGCACAACAGTTTCGGGTACGTTTCCCGCTTTCAGGTATAAGAGATTTCGCAAATCTCGACAGGCATACACTTTGAGGAAAACTTTATTCGTTTGGTCGTTTACTTCTCGATAATTATAAATATAATAGCTGTTGTAATAATAAAAATTAGTAAACAGCCAAATAACATTGGAAATTCGATAAAGATTCGTGCAAATACACGTATTTTTTCATTATATTACCATTGAATTGTAATATATATAAAAGAATATGACCAGTGTTGGAGAAAAAAATCATATGAGCCGGACTCGATCCAGCGATTTAGCGATTCACTCGACCGCCGTCGTCGCGTGCTCAGTGTCGCTACGCACCGGTAGATATTGGTTGCGTAAAACTCCTCTTGCGAATTTCTCGAAAACACCTAAGTAGTACGCCTTGCTACTTGCCCATTATGTTGTCCTAATGGACTACTAAAAGTATATAAGGTTTAAAGAAAATCCCTGATCCGAACGTCGTGGCCTCTCCTTGTCAGTGTAGCGTGACGTATAGTTAAAAAACTAATCGACCGATTGTGATGAAATTTGGTTTAAACCTTTCTAACCTTATTGTCTAAAACATGACCCCATTTGTTTTCGAAAAAAAATATTGCAAAATGTAGCTATGTTTTTCGAAAAATTCAATCTGTGTTTCAAAGCGTACCATTTCATCGATTTTCAAGAGTTCTCACTTTTTCTTCGTTCATATCCTGCAGATGAGTGTTAATGAAACAAACATCTTCGTTGGCTTTTTCAGATTAATCCCGCCGACGCTACGTGTCGCGCGGTCTGACAACATCTGCGACAACCCGTTGAGATTACCAAGCTATACCTCCGCCGTTTTTAAATGTTAGGGAAAAAATATACCGCATTTCGACACATTCCTGAATTTTATTTATGAATTGGCTTAATTAATCAATTTGAATTCAGACGGAATTATATTCGTAATTGTCCGAAGTCTATAAATTGCATTATTAACGGGTTTGTCTGCCGTCTGTCAAATGAATCTGAATATTATGGAAAATAGTTTTTTTTTACCTGGTCAACATGGTACAAAATTTTTCGCTTGAGGGCTATCGGGGATATCGTCTCGTAGAGATTCTGTCCAGCTAAACATTTTTTTGGGCAATTCATTCTGCGGAATTATAAACAGACGATATGTCGCCCAGAGCCGTCAATGACAGATTGGTCAATATATTTAATCGAGTATCGGCTAAAAACTCTGATTATGCCCTAGCAATGTTTGCAAGGACGCAACCAGTATTGGGTGAAATAACGGAAATAATTAGTTACTGGCAAATCAAATTGGCTTTGTAGGCGAAGACGTCCAGTGGAGAAAAGCGTAGAGTAAATTGGATCGATTCTCTTGCCGGTATAACGCCGATATCCGGTTTGAGCTTAAAAGGCTGATCATCACCATTTTCCGGCCAACTTTCGCTACTTCGCTGCGTTCGAGCGAATGAATCGCTGAATAGATCGAACGTATGGCTACTCGTCGAACAATCGAAAGGCTCCACATCGACGATGTAAGACTTGTCTGTTTGTAAAATAATGACTCTACTTACAAAGAACATCTCTTAAACGGAAGCCTGAAATAGAAGGTCCGGAAAATCGTTTTTTTTTTAATGGCATGAATCGATAGATAAACTATCCTAGCATATATTTACAAAGTAACAGAGGCCAATTGTAAATTTTTTCGAATATACAAGGCCAGAAGCAGAGAAGCGATTGATATTTGATATTGATATTTCCCCCCATTGAAAACTTTGAAGCGCGTCTTCTCCAGTTTTCATTTTCTTGATTTTTCCAAATTGGCGGGCGAGAGTGCAAAAAAAACCTATTGAATCGAACCAAAGTTTATTTTCTTCAGTATAAAAATCTCTTTTGATTGAATTTAAAAAGTCGTTGAAAAGATCTTTTTAAATAATTTTTATAGCACGGTAAAGTGTTTTTTTTTAAACACATTTTTTTTCAAACCTGAGAAGAGTTATAATTTCACGATTTTTTCAGATTTTTCTTAATTCACCCAGAAGAAAAATATTTAATAATTGAACATTTTATTGGATTATTTGGTTTCGTCAAGAGTTACGAGCTGCATCTTTCCCGCCGATTGGGGACTGCAGTGGCAAGACGCACATGGAATAGGCTGATAAATCTGCAGTCACTTATTGTTGCATGTTGAATTTTCTTTTTATACATTTCAAATATACATAAAAAGATACCTCAATGTTTACTGGACTAACTTGTTTTTTCCCTTCTAAGAAAATTCGCGAAAAAACGCTTTTTTGGACCTTCTAATTCAGGCTCTCGCCTCAAGTGTCCGCCTTCGATTTTGTTGAAACTCATATATGTGATAAGTATTGGCAACTATCAGACACGAATTTTTTTCATCAGCGGAAAAACGGTTTCAAGGTGGTAAATCACCCGTTGAACAAAGACATGTCGAGGGGTGATGTAGCAGTTCCACTCACAAGTAGTCCACCGATCTGAATGAAACAAAAACCAAAATTCTTCTAATGTAAAGCGACGAAAAATCCACTATAGACGTAATTTAAAAAATTGAATTAAAGGGTGATATGCCTTTCTGTAAGAGGTAGTTTCCCTCCTTAAAAGCGTTTTTCCCCTGATCAAACAAATACGTGACAAATAGTTTTCAATTCTTTATCACATATATGAGTTTCAACAAACTCGAAGGCAGGCACTTAAGTGATTTTCCTTGTTAGGACTTTTCCGGTCAAGTAAAATCTAAATGCAGTCTCCAAGTGTATCGACGACAGAATTAGTGAGTACCTACATCGATGAATTCAGAGAACAAAAAATAAATAACCTCGTAAGGCCATTCGTTCGCAGTAATTGAGATCATTGAGTTCGGTTTGGCGGGGCTCGTCTTCCCTTGGAAACTTCGAGTGAGTAGATTTTTGAAGATTTTGCTTTTCAGCCTCGGGGTACAAAATTCCATCTGAGGCTCTGGAGCTTGGCCGTGAGTTGGCGCTTTTTCCGCTTCGAGGTCTCAAATTCGGCGGACGCATCGAAATTTTTGGAAGGCGCGTCGGATAGCCGGCTTCCATATCAATTTTCCAATAGTAAAAGAGGTCAACGTTGCCGGGGTTTTCCAACACAAACGTGTATTCACGATTCTAAAAATTTAAATTCGCAACAAAAAACATTAATTTACGTCGTTAAAATATGATAAACGATATTTTATCTTTCATCGGTATAAATAGCTCGACGAATTAACCTGAAACATTAGAGTGTCTCTGAAGTGTATTTCTCTGGTGATACACGTGAATTCCGTGTATGCAGCTAGTGCTGAAAAAATTAGCTGAATAGTGCGAAAAGTCCTGGGCAACGTTTCGTGGCCGGGCTCTCTCGTTGGCACGATCATTTTTTGCTTGGATGTTTCTTTCATAAATTCCGAGACATCCTCCTTCTCGTTATCCACGTCGATCCATTCTACCGTCTTTTGACGATCGTCCCACGAACGAATTTCTTCACGTTCGATCGGTAATCGAATCTCGTTTATGGCACATTCCAAAATCGTCTACGCAAATAAATATTGTACACGCAATTACAAAGTTTTCGTCACGACGTTGTGGGTGACGGATAAAGAAAATGGTATTGCCTAAATCAGTGTTTTTCAACCATCTTGAATACGCGATCCCTTTACACGTAAAAAACTTCTGGCGACCCCCCCCCCCCCCAGAGCTGGTAAGGGAAGCTTTGAAATTATTAGTGCCATTCGCCACTTCCTACCCATGTGAACTAATAGTCTAGTAAAAGAGACGAAAACCCAGCACTTTTAGCGTAGAATTAGAGTTTTTGACTGAAGCTTGATGGTTGCATACTGAAAGTAACCCCAATGTAATTTTGCCCCTCAACTCGCCCCAACCCTAAGAAATAGGGGTTGAAAACTAAAAAATCGCCGTATCTCGATAATTGATAGCCCGATCAAAACATTTTTCAAACAAAGTTGTTTGGAATAATAAAATACGTATAAAATTGTTTGACTCCCAACCCCCTATCTTTGAAAATAACGGCACAAAAACGATTATAAGATTCGGGGTAGATGCGTGTACGAGCGGAGTAGACATATCGCTGCGTCCTTCTCTGGGTCAGTGGTGCTCTCACGTTTTTATGCCACTATTTTCAAAGATAGGGGATTGGGCGTCAGATAACTTTATACGTATTTTATTATTCTAAACAACTTTCATTTAGGTTACTTTCAGTATGCAATCATCTAGCTTCAGTCAACAATTCTAATTCTATGCTAAAAGTGCTGAGTTTTTGTCTCTTTTACTGGAGTATACCCGAGTCGAAATCTTCAGCCTTTTTTAAAGGCCTTTGATCCTCTCGTCAGCCTCACTTGAGTCTGTTTACTGCTAGCAGTCCTACTATGGGCTCCTAACATACTCTTGCTTTGCTGCTTACCTCCTGCATAGGCCCTTATACTCCTAGCTAACCTAGCTGAAGTCGTTGCAGCTGCTTTTTTGATTGCGTTTGGGCCTATCACGCATTTCGCTGTTTCGACGAAACGAGGGTGGGGATGGTCGCATTCGAAAGAGGGGATCTGATAATTTTCAGTAACCATAATTCGTTGGACTAGGTAGGACCGCGCGTTCGATGTAAAGGCGTACTTTTCCAATGGCCTTTCCATTATCTTCACCCAGCGAACCTTTCGCATTCGCTTCAAACTTGCCCCTACAGCGCCAGCAACTCTCCAAAGTGGAAGAAATGGATCTTGGGCAAACAGTTACAATATTTTTTTATAGGAATTGCCCTCACGTGTGCATGTATACGCGGATCCCTATAGCAGGCACGCATGCATACGTATAGGTACTAGTATACGTGTGTTGGTGTATGCTTAGGCGTGTATGTGTGTGGGTATATACGTGTGTCTACGCATGCGCGTATTGAGGCATATGTATCGTTATATCCGTAATAGAGTGTATGCGTGTGCGTGTATACGTGTGCCAATCGACGTCTCCTTAGTGCCTGCAAGTGGAGAAAAGGGACATTTGTTCCCGTTCTAGGCCCTAAGTAGGAGCTCATTTTATATTGAATACAAAGCTACTTTACTGTCTTTATCTCCTACCACTGTGAGGATCTTGACGGGCAAAATAGGCTGAAAAATTCGACTCGGGTAACGTTCTCTTCACACTCAGAAAAAAGATTTATTAAGGACAATGAAGTTTGTCTCCCGGCGAATAAGTTTTCTTATTCGTATGTCGGCCTACTACGATTTTATCACTAGCTAAGAAAATTTGTTATTTAAGTTTATGTTTAAAATTTACTAAGAATTTTTCTTAACTTCTAATAGGATATATAAGTTAGAAGAAATAGGTGTTTCATATCCGTCAAACAAAGTTTTTCTTAACATCTAATAGGATTCTTCATAATCCCCCAGCTGGTTTTTCTCGAGGAATTGTGTCATTTCGTCCGTCATTATTTTCTCACTTGAACGTTTTTTTCTCACTTTATATCCTTACTTACACTTAAATCATTCCTCACTTTCGAGTTTCTCACTGCCGAAACGCAACACTGACACTTGTGCCAAAAGCATTGGCATAGGAAGAAGCTACGTGGTAAGCGTATGCGTGAGCTACATCTGACGAGCGGCCTGCTGTCGGGCCCGTCGCGTTGAAGGGCAAAGTGCGCATGCGCGCATTAGTATCATAGTCGCGAAATAAGAGGTTTTCGTGATTGGGAAGTAGTATTTATTTGATTTGAGGAAATATTTATTCAAATGTTCTATTTTAAATATGGCTTTTAATTGATGTGAAAAATCGTCACGTAAAAAAACATATTTAGTGAAGCCAAATAAATGCTGTAGTTACAATCACATAAAAACTGTCTCCATACGAGTAAACATTTATTAATTTCCAATACATTATGTTCCAATGTGCCAATTTATTACAACATAATAAATCTTTTTTCTGAGTGCAATGGTGAACATAAAAACTAAAAAGAGAAGTAGGCTGCAATTACAAAATGATTTGGTTATTTTCGTCTCAAAAATAGAACTACGACTCGACAACTCATTAAAAAATAAACAGGCACAGCCTTCCCACTTAAAGTGTTGTATTTTTATTGTAGTGTAGGATCTAAAACCCTTGCTTTTTACTTTCACCTGGCTTGTGACCGCGACCCCCCTAGCAAGACTTTGCGGCGACCCCTCTGGGATCGCCACACAGTCGCAAAGTGTGAAAAACACTGATATAAAAGTGTTCACAGGGTGAAAAAAACTGGTATAAAAATTTGACAAGTAAAAAATTGCGAAGTTACCTCTTTGTAAGTAATCGGTTCGGTTACAAGAAAAGTCGCTATTATTTCCTTCTTTTCGAAATTCCGAAGATGGCCGATCGACGGTTCGAACACGACATTCGGATGAGATGAAAATTCAAAGCGAAAGTCGCGATCTGCTGTGGTATTCGCTATTTTGAAATTTATCCTACGCATTTTATTGACAGGGCAGGTTCCGTAATCGAGGTTGTAGAGTGAATTTGTTGAAGCGACCCCTCGCGATGTCAGCGTTATGCTGGAGCCTGCCGTCAAATGAGTGCAATGGTTTTTATAACAATTATTATTTCTTATTGGTCTGAGGAGGGAGTAAAGGCTAGGGACAAGGAAATATGGGCCAGGCAACATAGGAAGGACGGGAAAGAAAGGGGAAAAGGATTGGAGGTGCAGGACATGTAAAGAAAAAATAAGACATTGGAGCATCTATTGAAATGTAAAAAAGGTAGGGAGTTCGTATCAGAGAATGCAACGAAGAAAGTAGAGGAGTGGTTGGAAGGAATGGATGATGTGGCAGTAAAGGGGGGCATCATAAATATGCTGGGATGGAAAATAGAAATATAGATATGCGAGTACTTTAGGGAAATAGAGGAAGTGTGCATAAAGGTGAATAAGGAGCATGTGGGAGGAGAGATCGATATCGAGTGGAAAACGTAACTCATCACCGCCTAGCCACTAGCTAGTAAAGTAATGTTTCGAATCGCCATTAGCTAGCCGTCTTAGCGATTGACTACCCAGCCTTGTAACGCTTTGGCCCTTTAGTGATTGAATACAAAAAATTAGATGGTGACTAGATAGAAAGGAATATCCCACGGCTGTATTATATTTCTGACCTAACCATGAACTAGTTTTTTTCAGCTAGCGACTGGGAACAAAAAATTAGGTGACGATTAGATAAAAAATATTTGCGGCTATATATTTATATTTTCGTGATTTTTTTTGCACATTATTTACATCATCGAACCCTTTTACGATATTCTTCGTTCTTCATTAATTAGGGTTATGATATTTGCGCTGTAAATATATTAATGGTTCAATTTTAAATTATCTCAGACAAACGCTTGTGCCGTAACGTGGTTTCGATTCCGGGACCTCTGGGTGATGAGTTGTGACGTTGTCCACTGAGCCAATTCTACTTGTTTAATTTCTGAATTTTCTTATCGTCTACATACTTTACACTACACAATGTCAGATTATTGAAAAATGGGTGGATTAACAAATGTAAATAACATTATCGGATCAATGATTCAATTGCGTTCGCATTGAGAGCGATAATGGCATGGAATTACATAACCTTAAATTGTATTTGTCCGATCATTTATTCCGGCTAGTGCGGCCGCAGTTGGGAAGTGTTGGCTAGGTCATCGCGATATACCGACTTGAGGATTTTATTAATTTACAACGTCATCTGTAACTCATATTGCTTAACCAACCATGAGCTAGTCGCTCGATGGAACCACACGTATTCACATAACCACACTTTGTCATTTGTGACCAAGATCGGCTGGGCAGTGACTAGCCAAGGGGTGCACAGCCGCATAGGTGGCTGGGTCATGGCGAGATACCTACTTGCAAGTAGGTATCTCGCCATGAGAATGCTTGCATTCGCAACGCCATCTGTAACTCAAGTTGCTTAGCCAGCCATGAGCCAATCGCTCGATAGAACTACACGTATTCACATAACCATACTTTATCATTCGTGACCAATCTCGGCTGGGCAGTGACTAGCCAAGGGGCGCATAGCCACAGTTAGCTAGTGTTCGCTAGGTTATGGCGTCGTGCCCACTTGAGAATTTTTTTCTTTTGTAAAGCCATCTAAAACTCATGTTAGCTAGTCAGCCATGAGCCATTCGCTCGATGAAACTATACGTAGTCGCATAACCTCACTTTGTCATTTGTGACCAAGATCAGACGGGCAGTGACTAGACAAGGGCTGCGTAATAAAACATTCACAATATTACTAGCTCATAGCGAGCCAACCATTGGTCAGTTCGTATGAGCTCAATTGGGCGAGCCAGTTACTAGGTCGTAACTCAGACAGGCTAGAACAATTTCTACTCGGGATGGAATGGACGAATACATGAAGAAAGGGAGAATGTGAAAATGATGCAGAGTGTAGGATTGTAGGGCGCAGATAATAAGTGAAAAGTATGTACGTGAAATATTGATGTGTTGTGAAAAGCTTTGCAAAAAAGTTGTGCAAATAAAACTCGATACTACTACAATTATTATTTTGTCGATGTTTATATGACTATTAATAATAGCAATATTGCGAATAAGGAAATCGATGGTAACATCAATGATGATACTTTGCATTGGTCCTAAAATTGAAGCACCATCACCTTTGACCATTCGAGTAATGAAAGAAATTATTTCATAAAAAAGAACTTACCACTATGGGAAAGATTACCGCGATTTTTCAATGACTTTCTCACTCTATTTTCCCCATTGGACGCATTCAATCGTGGATTTTCGACGAGTGGCAAGTTCTCGAGAACCACATTCTCCATAAAACCGTCACCGTCGATCTCCACCGTGAGATGCTCATAAGGATTGTCCAACACGTGAAACTGTATCTCAGCTTTTTTATGACTAATTCCGTTTGGTCGGAAATCAATAGTCACTTGAGCCGTCTCGTCCGGAGACAATGTACGAATTACGCTGCGATGGTCCTGCATGGACGATGGATCGGAATTGTTCGTGAATTCAGAGGAGTTGAGGAATTCCGCAGATTTCCGTACGCTGTAAAGCATCTCGGTGTCGCGATCGATCCCGACGATTACTTCGGTTCTGATCTTCCCAACGTTCTTGAAGATAATATTTCTCGAGCTTATCGCGTCGACGAGACATCTGCCAAAGCGAATGTAACGTTTGCCTGTGTGGGGGTCTGGCGATGGCTCCAGTACAGTTACTTCCGGTACGCAGCCTTCACCCGATAGTTTTATCGCAAATTTATTCAAGTCGTGATTCAGATGATCGGGCAATTCAACCCAAGCCTCCAGTATTCCGGCGTATGTCTTGAAGAAACGAAAAGCATACGAAAAGCTGCTATACTTCGGAAACCGTTCGAGCAGATTTTGTAAAATTGTATTAGGGGTAGGTACAAGTAAGTTTTAAAGGATATACAAGAAAGGGCGTTACTAGTATTAGATTGCATCGGACCATAACCTCCATAGGCATACCCACCTTCATGTTAAAACGTCATCATTAGGCTTTAGTTTTGAGTACGTCTTATTTTGTCGAAGTGTAAACAACATCATTTTTTGAACTCCAAATATGTCGACTTTTGTGCCAACAAAATGCAATTTGCGGAAAGCTTTACTTTTCTACTTTCATTCGAAAAAAGCAGCCGAACGTCATCGATTGCTGTGTGAGGATTATACTGGTCATATGGAAAAAGGCGGCATCTACGAAAAATCGAAAATGCGTTTTTGGTACCGTTGGAATCAATAGAAAATTCCCATCGTTCTGTATAGTAAAACGCATTTTCGATTTTTTTTATATATACCGCCTTCTTCCATAGGACGGCAGTATAAGGGACCATGCTCTATCCATCTCAACTTGTGAGTACTGGTTTAGTCGGTTCCAAAGTGGTGATTTTGACACTTAGGATGAGGAACGTGAAGGAAGGCCACAAACGTTTCAAGATGCAGAATTCGAGGCATTATTAAACGAAGACTCGTGTCAAACGCAAGTAGAATTTACAGAATTGTTGGGAGCGACTCAACCATTTTTGCACAATAAAGCCCCAACTTTCACAAGAAATCCTTTAAAACTTACTTGTGTACCCAATAATTTAAATATCTGAGTTGGCAGCATTAAAATAACGATGTAGCCAATGGAATCGTAAATGATCGCAGTAACGAGATACGAAAAGTGTTCGAAATAGGGAACCTTACGCAAAGCTCAGCGCAGATGGCGCCACGTAAACACAACGTAAATAAAAGAAGCTGTCAACGCGCGCGGTACTTTTGAAGGTGTCTGTCGTGTACTAAAATCATATGAATGGACATAATGGGTAATAACTACGGATATTTAACTATAATGGAATTAAAAAATCGGCTGCTACTCGTTTCCTTCTCTACTCATCCTTTATAGTGTCCTCCTTGTTCCAAACAAACGGGGAAGGTAAAACCCCTTTTTTCAATACTTTCCGGCTCAGTTTCATAGCGTGAAAAATCAAAATAAACTAGGTAAGTATTATGCAATAAAATAATACCAGAAGTTCAAAAAAATGCAAATATTTCAAATAAAATTTTTTAGGTTATGATAATTAGCTACTGTACAATATACTTTTAGAAGTAAATAGCGTAAAAAACATTATGGTTATACACTGAGCTGTAACAATTCTTTCATTTCTATAGTCTGCAGATCTAAAATAATCAGAATGTAGCCTTAAATGTTTTGTGGCCGTAAAGTGCTTATGACGTATAGTAATTTCTCATTGCTTGCGAAGTTTTTGCTTTTTTAGGAAATAAATTAACGTCTTCGTTTCTGCATCCAAATGCACAGCACTGATGCATTCTTCACAATTAATTCACGACAAATGGATTATTTAAAGAAAATTCAACACTAGTCGTAGAAACACGGGCAAAACCAAAGAGAATCTCGCTAAACGTCATGTTCGGTTTACGTTATAACGTAAACCGAACATGACGTTTAGTGAGATTCTCTTTGGTTATAATGGTTTATAACGGTTTGGTTATAACGGTTTACGTTATAACCAAAGAGAATACGTTTACGTTATAACGTAAACCGAACATGACGTTTAGTAAGATTCTCTTTGGTTTTTCCCGTGTATTATAATACAATGTCCCCTTGTAATAGGGGGGACGTTGTATTACATCAGAGAGAACATTGTATTATAATACAATGTCCCCTCTAGCGGGAGAAATTGGCAGTAAGGTTCCCTATTGCATTCGTCCATACCTCGATAAGGCTCGGTGTGAAGGAAACGGAAAATACTCGGCTGCTCATCGGTGGAATGCACTCTTGAACAGTATCGAGAGCAAATGTATCGGGTTTGGCATTTTTCGGGGTTAAAACATCTGGACGAAGATGTACGGTCACTCGTGCTGGAACAAGGCCGCGATTGTGCAGTTTCATACTCGTTGAGTGAGGTTTATGTATTTTTACTCGTTTGAAGTAGAGACATCTTTCATTGCGCGTTAAGATTGTATAGGCGTCGATCTGAATTCAAAGTGAATGATCAATGCGAATTAAAATACACAGCACCACAGTATTTCGTACTAATTATTTGCTGTATTTTTTCCTGTAAGCTATTATATAGAATACAGCCATAAATCAATAAGAATGAAAAAAAAGATCAAGTGGAAGGACTAACTTCTTTGGGACAGTGAAAATCCTGAATGTCGTCAACGAGATAACTTTCTGGAAATATTGCATCAAGATCACGAAAGTCGATTCTAGGTAAATTGGAATCGACTTTGAGAACGAGATCTTTGCCCGAATAACCCTCGAGCAAAGAGTCATCGACATCGATGAGAATTTTTTCTTCCAAGTGACCTTCCGATTGCGGACAGCAATCGATCGTCAAAGTTTTTGTATCACCTGCGTTGATATTGCCCTCGTT
The DNA here is from genome assembly GCA_944452715.1 of Ophion slaviceki. Classification (NCBI taxonomy): domain Eukaryota; kingdom Metazoa; phylum Arthropoda; class Insecta; order Hymenoptera; family Ichneumonidae; genus Ophion; species Ophion slaviceki. The sequence goes on from OX101790.1 coordinate 10,223,607, forward strand.
ATCAAAAACCGTGAATGCTCCTAATCGTAGGTTCGATAAAACTTCCTGCCTATTTGGTGTGAACAAAAATGTAAAAGGTTGGAAAAATGGGCGGATGAAGACCAAGCATATGAATAAGTGTTGAAAACAAGTTATAATCGAGGTAGGAAAATTTCCTTCATTACGATTTTGTTGTTCCCCTTTTCTTTGGCTCCGTTTTCGGCGATTTTTCTTTTTTACTCTTACGACTTGAATTCTTGAAACTCGGAGTTAAGAGAAACGCACTTTTGACGTGATATTTGATTGGGAAAAATCCAGTATTTTCCACGTTGAGTTGCAACGTTTTATTTTCGCAAATAGCTACTGTACCGAAGCTGATTTCCGAGTCGGGCATGAGGCGAAAGCTGACGGAAACAATGTAAATGGTCATTTAAATTAATCGAGATTTCATTCATAATTACGTTGCTCCTTTTCACCTGGCATAATGAGACGTAATGGATAAAGTCAACGGAATTTCTGCAACGACAATTGCACTGTTGTTTGCGTCGATAAGATTGCATCGTAAAAGAGGAACTTGTCGTAGACTCATCCCAAATTTTGCATGAAACGTGACCTGTAATCAAATGATATGCTAATCATCTCAGTGTTCGAAAGTGTTGTGTAGACACTAGTCATATATTGTAGGAATATACGAAGGCAATCCCAAAAGTAAGGTCTCCCAAGCGCTGGGGGCAAGGGGAAACTGGCGTTAAACCGATTCAAATTAATCGCCAATTGACGGAAGTGTATTGGCGATAAATTTCGCCAATACACTTACGAAATTAACGAAAATCACGAAATTAATGGTATTAATTTTCCGTTATTAATAGTACTATCAATGGTATTAAATTGTGTGGCAAGTCGTGGATGGATTTCAAAAACATCCGCAAATGGTGCAGAGAGCTTCTCGCGCAGAAATGTGACCGGGCATTCTCGACTTCACGTAAGGTCGAGGCCTGGCTTGCCTCGTCGGATTTACCTAACCGGGCCCTTTCATGGAACAGACCAGGAATATCACTAAATCATTTTATGAGCAGAACATTGACATTTCTTTAACATTAAATCCCGCTGGATTATTAAATAATACTTTTTGCGTCATCAAAGATATTAATAATTAAATATAATAATATGATTAAATTTATTGTAATTGTATGTTCCGCTTTATTATCATATTATTTTCTTCACAAATAATCGACGCCTGACAATGCTATCATAAAGAATAAATTATGATAGTCGATGAAAATTAGAATGTAGGAACAAAAGTAATTTAGGGATGGTTTTATCGGCATTTCGAGAAAAAAAAAACTAAAGCTGCTGCCATAAATAACAGTATAACAATACATGTAACGACTTAAACTGATTCATTCGACGGAGTTCAATCAGACCATCCTGAATTCCAGATAAATCAAAAAATGATCTTTCATTTATAATAATCAAAATAAAGCTTCTATATATGGAATACGAGGCTTTTCTGTCTGTATACGTTTTTCTCTCTCTTTGCCTATCAGGAAATGCGAGCAAGCGTATGTATACACTCATATATTACTTTAGCAAGTAGATAACCAACAAACAATACGTTGTCGAAATACTAAATTGCATACACTCCCGATTTTACCCCATTGAGGATTCCAAAAACGGCGATACGTCATTTTTTATTTCCTCGCATGTTCCTGGTTATTTCCCGATCTATTCCCTACAACTTTCCTGGTCATTACTGGCTCGCTCTCTGACCCGTTCCTGATCAGTTCCCCAGAAAGGAAACGGTGGATCGGGACCTAGCCTTAGACCCGTTACATTGTGCACCAGAGCCTGATATTATCTAGGGAAGGCCGATCAGAGGCAGTACTTTTTCCCGACTCAAATTTCTACACGGGTTGCAGCTAGTCGTACGCACTGTAAAAACAAACGCGTTCTTTCAAGACGTTTCACGTGTGTAATCCTGTCGCCGTTTTCAACATGGCAACTCATGTGTTGATGTCGTAACGACACATTTTACGCGTGTTCTGTCAATACGCTTCAAGTGTGTTTTAGCAAGTTCAACGCGTGTTGTTTCGATACACTTTAGGCGTGTAAACGCTTGTCGCCAATATCAACATGTTTAAAATGTGTTGATGGCTAAATCAACACACTTTTTGATGTGTACTTGTGGACGCTTGGGAATAACGTACAAGACGTCACGTAGGCATACGTTTAAAAATAAATAAAAAAAAGGTTTCTCCGTTACTAGTGTTTTATTTCGATGGTTTACTACCATACTTGATGAGTTCCAGTCGTCCTGAAATCAATTCCTGCGAATAAATTTTGTTGTCCATACCCGGTTTCGAACCTACCTAACCTAGTTACTTCTATACCTAATATACGTACGCTACCATTGTGCTATCGGCTATACTTGCGGTTTTTCATCAGGAAACGGAATACATGGTACATTGAACGAGAAGAGTAATGAAGACATTTCACATTTTATGTATATATTGAGACGTACAGGTCCGTCTCACAAATAAATAACCCCCACCATGCAGCCAGACCCCAATCGACGTCATGATAGAAGTAGGGGAAGGGGGAATAACGGACTCCCGAAACAAGAAATAAACAAAAACTGTAAAGACAGTTAATAGAAAAACAAGAAAAGGGTACAAGGAAGCTAATTTAATTAAAGAAGGTTAACAATAACAAAGGGTAAGGGAAGGGGAAAGTCAAAGGCGGAACAGCCAAGTAAGAAGGGAGATTGGGAAAAGAAAACAAAGGAAACTACACAAAAACAGAGAAGAAGTAAAATTTATTTAAGAAAGGGGAAAAAAGTTAACAATAAAGCCAATTAGGGAATTATGGGAGGGGGTATGAAAATGCGGCAAAATCTGGGTATATAAAGACGGAAAATTTGGAAGGAAGGCACTCCTCCTGCTCTTTCTGGCAAATCGAGAAGTGCTGGACACGAATACTAACTCCTGAGAGGGGGTAAAGGAAAGTGACCGTGGAAACCGAAAGAAAGGAAAGAGTGGAGGCATCCGCCCACCAGAGCACTCTCAGATTCCGAGGATTGGACGAGTACTTTGAGACGTGAATACTAACTCCTAAAAGGGGGTAAAGGAAAGCGTTGCCAAGGCAAAGAAAAAAAAGGGAATCTGAAAGGAGCAAAATATTCAAAATTAATAAAGAGAAGAAAAAGATAATTCTTTAATTAAACTTGGAATAATTACTGGTCCAAGGGAGAGGGAGCACGAGAGGAATATTAGGGAAAAGCACATAAATATCAAAAATAATTAAGTAGGTAAAAATAGGGAACCTCTCGCGAATACCGACCCGCGGATCGAGAAAATAACGAGTTAAATAAAAAGGATTATTGGATAATTAGTTAATAGCGAAAGAGAGCGATTTATTGAAATTTAAATAGACAAATAGTATCAGGAGAATATAAAGGGACAGGAGGTAACAGGAGGTGCGAAATCTTACACACACACACACACACACACACACACACACACACACACACACACACACACACACACACACACACACACACACACACACACACACACACACACACGCGCGCGCGCGCGCGCGCGCGCGCGCGCGCACCCGCACGCGCACGCACACACGCACACACGCGCACACGCGCACGCACACGCGCACGCACACGCGCACGCACACGCGCACGCACACGCGCACGCACACGCGCACGCACACGCACACGCGCACGCACACGCACACGCACACGCACACGCACACGCACACGCACACGCACACGCACACACACACACACACACACACACACACACACACACACACACACACACACACACACACACACACACACACACCGATATTCCAATTATTACAATCCAATTATAAAAGGCAAGAAATAAACAAAAAAAACGGACTCGGGCAAGCGACATCAGAAGGCACGCGTACGCCACATTGTAAACAAAGGGCGGGCAGCGACCGTGACGAGTCAGCGCGCCGCGATCTACCGCGTCACGATCCATCGCGCCTCGAGCGGCGGTAAGGAAGGGGTTACGGTTACCGACGTATGGTAATCGATAGCGGCCGCGCTCGAGAACGTTACCATTCGGGTAACTCCGCGAATCTTTATCGACCGACGCCTTAGTTAAGGGACGAATTACACGAAAACAATACAAACAACACATTACACTCATACACGGCGCTAAATAACATTATATCGCATCCATAAAATTGAATAAACCATTTCTTATTGTAAATTACCACCAAAATTCCTGAGTCTCAATTAATTTATTCCCTGATCGAGTCTCGAACAAATAAATATATTGTAACGATATTCCGACCCGTTACAATATATATGTGTGTGGGTATGTCTACACCCAACGCACATAAAATGTGAAATGTGAACAGAAATTTCCTTCACTCCGAACGGGCAATTTTCTTTGCGATGGACAGAAAAATTCGTCCGCAAAGAATAAAGAATTTTCTTTGCCCCGAACAAGAAATTTCTCTCACTTTGAACAGACAATTTTCTTTGCCCTCGACAGAAAAATTTGTTCGCACAGAAAACAAAAATTCCTTTGACCTGTACAAGCACTTTTCTTCACGCCGAACAGAAAACTTTCTTAGCACTGGACAGAAAACTTGGTCCGCACAGAATGAAGAATTTGCTTTGCTCTGAACAAGAAATTTCTCTCACTCCATACAGGCAATTTTCTTTGCCCTCGACAAAAAATTTGTCCGGTCAGAAAAAAAAATTCCTTTGTCCTGTACAAGCACTTCTCTTCACTTCGAACAGAAAACTTTCTTCGCACTGGACAAAAAACTTGGTCCCCACAGAACAAAGAATTTACTTTGCCCCGTACAACCAATTTTCTTCTCCGAACAGACCATTTTCTTCGCACTGGACAGAAAAATTGGTCCGCACAGAATAAAGAATTTTCTGTGCCTCGAAAAAGAAATTTCTCTCACTCCAACTGACAATTTTCTTTGCCCCGAACAAGAAATTTCTCTCACTCCGAACAGACAATTTTCTTTGCCCTCGACAGAAAAGTTTGTCTGCACAGAAAACAAAAATTTTGTTTACCCGTACAAGCAATTTCCACCACTACGGACAGAAAACTTTCTTTGCACTAGATAGAATAAAAAATTTCGTTTGCCCCGAACAAGGAATTTCTTTTTCTCCGGATAGACAATTTTCCTTGCCCTAGACAGAAAAATTGGTCTGCACAGAATAAAGAATTTTCTGTGCCTCGAAAAAGAAATTTCTCTCACTCCAACTGACAATTTTCTTTGCCCCGAACAAGAAATTTCTCTCACTCCGAACAGACAATTTTCTTTGCCCTCGACAGAAAAGTTTGTCTGCACAGAAAACAAAAATTTTGTTTGCCCCGTACAAGCAATTTCCTCCACTTCGGACAGAAAACTTTCTTTGCACTAGATAGAATAAAAAATTTCGTTTGCCCCGAACAAGGAATTTCTTTCTCTCCGGATAGACAATTTTCCTTGCCCTAGACAGAAAAATTGGTCTGTACAAAATAAAGAGTTTTCTTTGCCCCGAACAAGAAATTTACTCCACGCCGGACAGAGAAGTTGGTCCGCAAAGAATTAAAAAATTCGTTTGCTCAGAACAAGGAATTTCTTTCACTCTGGACAGACAATTTTCTTTGCCCTGGACAGAAAAATTGGTCCGCACAGAATAAAAAATTTCCTTTGCCCGGAACAAGGAATTTCCTCCACTCCGCACAGAAAATTTTGTTCCTATTGAACAGAAAACTTGGTACGCATAGAATTAAATTTGCCCCTAAGAAGCATCTTTCTTCACTGTGGACAGAAACTTTTCTTAACAACGAACAAAATATTGATCCGCACAAAATAAAAAAATTTCTTCGCAGTGACATTCTACCAAAAAATTATTTCATATCTACGTTAATAAACTGAGTGTTGCACTTCAGCAATGGTTTCACCTAGCACATTACTTCTTCATTCATGTAGGTGTGCACGACGAGCAAAGACTTATGTGTTTCGCTTTTAAAATAATACAATTCGCAATTGAAAAACGCTTTCGCAAGTCCGTGCATAACGTAGCGAGGTTGTAAAGCCGCCATATTGTCATATCAACTCACTGGACGCGTGTTGTTTGTGGTACACGCGTGCAAGTGAGTTGTTTCACGACGCTTTGTGCACTGTAAAAACAAACGCGTTGATTCAAGACGTGCGTGCGTGCGTGCGTGCGGGCGCGCGCGCGCGCGCGTGTGTGTGCCTGTGCAATATATACGCACGTGCGCGCATGTGTAAGTGTGTGGCTGAGTCAGCGTATTATCTGCATTATTGAATACATACGAAAATCAAATTCTTGAATCAAAGTATTTATTTTTCTTTTACAATATCAACGTACAAATCTACTGTTCATGCCCCATTATGTAAAACTAAAACACCCTTAAGGCGGGATATACATCTACAACGATAAGAAAATCGATTTCTTTTTTTTTTCTTTAAACGATAGGTCTATTATGTAGAATAATTTCCAGAAGTATCAAAGTGAAATTCGAAAAACTTTAAACGATCTAGCCCGTCAACGCTGTGCCTCTTCTTCCCATAACTGCATTTTCGAAAATGGCGTGCAGGATTACTCAAAAACTATAAAGCCGATTGAGTTGAAACTTGGTAGGAATATTAATAATATTGCTACCTTCTACTTGATGAGAATTTTTTTTGGACCATTATTTGAAAAACGACTTTTTCAATGTAATTTTTACAGAAATTTTGCGTTAAATGTTAATTTTTTCTGTAAATGCGTGCCATTCTCTTAAATTTGATTTTTCTTCATTTGAATTACTGTCAAATAGAAACTATACATGTTCTAACTGACATTAAAAAAAAATATTTTTGCAAATCAAAGTTTACGGAAGCTAGACTGCACGCCGATTTGCAACTGCCCTTTGATGATAAATTAATTTTAAAAAATTGTTTTGTGTAACTAAATATACTATTAAAGAATACCTACAGTTTGATAGATGAAAAATAATTATTCCTTTGTTTAAAAAAACGCTCCAAATTGGTTAATTTTTTCCCGTCTAAATGTATATCCTGCCTTAATGGCCGAATAAAAACATGAAGGAAAAAAATGTAATAACGCGGGAGGATATGCAATATCCGATGCGAAATAGCTTTCCATGACAGTCGACGACTTCCCCCGACAGTGCCCAACATCTTTTCCGATTGATCTGTCAGCTTTGGCAATAGCGTGGGATTTCTTATGGTCCCTGGTCCAGTCGACATGGATTGTGACATGTGGGACGTTTTGAGTTTCTTATGCTGTCCTTATTTCGCATCCGTACTCGTTGCTGGTTGTTCCACAACCTGAAAAAGTATGATAAATTATTAAAGAAGTATAAAAACATTTGGCTGTGTGCACTTTGATATAGTAAATCGAGAAATGCGTTGGGAAGAGAATCGCTATTCGAACGGATCAGACAATCTCCAAAGCACCGAATAAAAAGTTTTCTGCACAGCAATTAGAAAATGCAGCGAGGAGAATCTTTGTACCCAAGAGAAACTTTCAATTTGTAGTGAACAGAACATTTTCCCCGAACAAGGAATCTCCTTTACAGAACAGTGTGCTCCTCGAGCAGATCCCTGAACCGGAATCTCTGAACAAAGAACTTTCTTGGCACCGGACAGGAATATAGGTCTGCATAGAATAAGAAATTTCCTTTACCCCGAACAGAAATTTCCTTCACTCCGAACAGACAATTTTCTTCGCACTGGACAGAAAAATTGGTCCACAAAGAATAAAGAATTTTCTTTGCCCCGAACAAGAAATTTCTCTCACTCCGAACAGACAATTTTCTTTGCCCTCGACAGAAAAATTTGTCCGCACAGAAAAAAAAATTCCTTTACCCCGTACAAGCACTTTTCTTTACTCTGAACAGAAAACTTTCTTCGCACTGGACAGAAAACTTGGTCCGCACAGAATAAATAATTTTCTTTGCCCCGAACAAGAAATTTCTCTCACTACGCACAGGTAATTTTCTTTGCCCTCGACAGAAAAATTTGTCCGCACAGAAAAAAAAAATCCTTCGCCCCGTACAAACAATTTTCTTCACTCCGAACAGACAATTTTCTTCACACTGGACAGAAAAATTGGTCCGCACAGAATAAAGAATTTTCTGTGCCTCGAACAAGAAATTTATCTCACTCCGAACAAACTTCATTTTTTTGTCCCTCGAGTTCCTTTCCCTCGAATTTCCTCCATTCCGGACAGGAAACTTTCTTCGCACAAGATAGAAAAATTGGTCCGCACAGAATAAAAAATTTCGTTTGCCCCGTGCAAGCAATTTCCTCCACTCCGGACAGAAAACTTCCTTCGCCCTAGATAAAATAATTGGTCCGCACAGAATAAAAAACTTCGTTTGCCCCGAACAAGGAATTTCTTTCTCTCCGGATAGACAATTTTCCTTGCTCTGAACAGAAAAATTGGTCCACACAAAATAAAGAATTTCCTTTGCCCCGAACAAGAAATTTACTCCACTCCGGACAGAAAAGTTGGTCCACAAAGAATGAAAAAATTCGTTTGCCCAGAACAAGGAATTTCTTTCACTCCGGACAGACAATTTTTTTTGCCCTGGACAGAAAAATTGGTCCGCATAAAATAAAGAATTTCCTTTGCCGCGAACAACAAATTGCCACCACTCCGCACAGAACCATGGTATCACAGAGCACATTATTTTCTTCATTCGTGTAGGTCTGCTCGACCAGCAAAAACTTATGTGGTTCACTTTAAAAAAAACACAATTCGCAATTGAAAAACTGTTTCGCAAGTCCGTGCATAACGTATGCGTGTTGTCGGTGTGTTGAAGCAACACCCAACACGCCTACAACGTGTGTAGGACCTGGTTAACGCGTTGAAACAGTGTGTTTTACTTATTTTACCGTGTTGAAACAATACGCTCTATAACATTCTTGGTAACAACACGTTTTAAATATGTTGCTGTAGAACACGCTTAATGTAACACACATGAAGCGTGTCGAATCAAGCCATTTTCTCCCAAACAACACACTTAGTGTAGGTACACGCGACTCGAACGACACAAAGCGTCGTGAAACAACTCACTTCCAGGCGTGTACCACAAACAACACGCGTCCAGTGAGTTGATATGACACGATGGCGACTTTGTAACCTCGCTACGTTATGCACGGACTTGCGAAACAGTTTTTCAATTGCGAATTGTGTTTTTTTAAAAGTGAAACACATAAGTTTTTGCTCGTCGAGCAGACCTACGCGAATGAGGAAAATAATGTGCTCTGTGATACCATGGTAAATGAAGCACTCAGTTCATTGACGTATATATAAAATAATGTTTTGATAAAGTGTCACTGCGAAGGATTTTTTTTATTTTGTGCGGATCAATAATTTGTTCGTTGTTAAGAAAAGTTTCTGTCCAAAGTGAAGAAAGATCCTTCTTAGGGGCAAGCGGCAAATTTAATTCTATGCATACCAAGTATTCTGTTCAGTGGGAAGAAAATGTTCTGTGCGGAGTGGTGGCAATTTGTTGTTCGCGGCAAAGGAAATTCTTGATTTTATGCGGATCAATTTTTCTGCCCAGGGCAAAAAAAATTGTCTATCCGGAGAGAAAGAAATTCCTTGTTCGGGGCAAACGAAATTTTTTATTCTGTGCGGACCAATTTTTTTATCTAGGGCGAAGGAAGTTTTCTGTCCGGAGTGGAGGAAATTGCTTGCATGGGGCAAACGAAATTTTTTATTCTGTGCGGACCAATTTTTCTATCTTGTGCGAAGAAAGTTTCCTGTCCGGAATGGAGGAAATTGCTTGTAAGGAGCAAACGAATTTTTTTTTCTGTGCGGACAAATTTTTC
>OX101790.1:10238458-10258458 GCA_944452715.1 Ophion slaviceki
TTATGTTTAGGATGATCCATCTCCGACATTTCATCAACAGCGCAGACCTACAATTTTTTAGGACATTTTCTTAACCCTTCTCGTACACACATCTGCCGTCACCCGGGACATACACACGGGGTCCAGAGGCCCCCATCGATTTTTGATCGCTTGCTGTGAGAAGACTATTTGCCCGATTTGAATAAAACAAAAACCAAAATGCAGCTTCAAATATCTAGAATGCGATAGGATAAAACTAAAAAAAATTAATGTTAAGGTTGTCAAAAATGTACGAAAACGAGTAAAGTCGTGAAAAACGGTTTTTTTTACAAAAAAATCATAACTGCGTTAATTTTGTAGATAATTAAGTAAAATTTTCAGAGAAGTACTGTCACATATAGTAGTTTCATTAAAAAAGTAGTGCAATATTGGATGTTTAAAACAAGGTATTTATTTGTACGTATGAACATGAGATATTTTGGAGTAAAAAAATGCTCTTCATTTTATATAAATATATATAAATGCATGCTATAGGCTCTAACTGTTTCAAATTTAGCTCACAAGTTAGCGTTGGGGTCCACTGGACCCCAGGTGTACGAGAAGGGTTAACTAACATTTTCGTCTATAAATAGTGACTTAAATAAGTAAATAAATTTTTAAAAATGTATTTCGAAAGTGTATTTATTAAGCGTAACAACTGTTGTATCACTATCTTTAACATAAACCTATCAAGAAAATTCATGAAAATAGCCCTTTTTAGCGTCTAAAGTGAGAAGACCCCTTAATAAGCATATGAAGTAATAAATATTTTTATTTTCTTTTATCTTCACCCGATTCGCGAGGTAAGTGAAGACAACTTCGCTCCCAGCTCGAGGTTCCGTCCAACTCATCGAGGGTGTAAATTCTAATTGCGAATCGACGGAAACGGCTGGTGTAATTTTCCAAAATATCGGTGCTAACGAATTGTTATGAATTATCAATTTTTTCCGGATTTGTTTGTACAGCATGGCACGACCGAAGGATATATTATTTCCTTCCAGCGCGATTTCTAGTTTTGTACCGATGTTGAATAACTAAAAAAATCATTTTAATTTTGAGTATATTGGGAATAGTGTCGATAACTTTTACGGCAAAAAAATCACCCGTATCGTTTCCACGCGAGGATTATCTTTGACCAGAAGAACCAATCGATCCTCGTTAACTCCAAGATTTGTAAAACCAGCAGTCACGTTAACACCTCCAAATTCATCCGGCTGACGAGACGTGAGATACATTACAATTGTCATTGATCATTTTCATTTTCAATTATTGTGATCATTTAAGGTTGTTATGGGGCTAAGCCGTCGGTGGTGAAGTACGTGGTGAGCGGCCTATGCTTATGCACGGAGCCGATCGACTGTTACCAACTGTTAGCTTTCAAATAATCGTCATATTAAACGTACGTTTTAGAAATGTTTTTCTACATCTCTTTGTAAATATATGTATTTTTGAACATTCGGTGATTACATTAAGTGTGTTCATTACTTTATATAGTTATTTTGTATAACTTTTTCTCGCTCAATTAACGCGAAACGAATTGGCAACGTCGTAAATCGTGGTACATCAACCTGGGCATCAGCCCAGGTTGGCAGAAGTGTCGGGAAGTTAGAGACATATGCGCCCCGTTCATAACCTCAATATCGGGCCATGGAGTTGTCAATAATGAAGACCGGTCCGAGTAAAAAAAAATCGCTGGAAAGAAAAAGTGTGTACTAAAGCTGTCTATAATCTCGAAGAAATCAAAAACTTTAATTCCGATATCCGATAGCCGATAACCTAAAAAAAAAATTGTGTATGAAAATAACCCGCGTTATTTTGTCTTTTCCTAGAAATCTCTAGAAATGTATAATTTCTGAACATAGTTATCAAATTAAAATTAAGTAATTATTGCTAATTAAGAGAATAAGTACCAATAATATTCGTTGTTAATTATCCTGACCGAGTAGTTTGAGGTTTTGTGTGCTTGATTTTCGCACAAATTCGCAATGAAAAACATTAATAATTTTATAACGGTACTGTGAATCCTCATTTTCACGGTACCAAGGGTTAGTCCGATAATTAGTCGAACCGTACCTACTTTTTCAGCTGCGTGGTAACGTTCACTTAGCAGATGTTAATAATGTACTGAAAAATGATCGGGAGTTTTCCATAAGCGTATTGTAATTAGCCCACGAAATACGCCAAGTTGCCGATTTTTTTTCTAAAAAACGGTACTGTGGACCGTATTAAAACTGCACAGGGTGATCAGCAAAAAGGTTATAAAGGTCCAGAAAAAAGTTCAGCTTGGTGGTAACATGTTGACTTAACCATATAACAACCTTAAAGTATCGTGGTGTTTGCAATAAGCTGCTTGATTTTGAGTTTACCCTGATCAACAGTTGCTTGGGTTTGATATTATAAGCTTCCAAATTCGAGGCCATGAGGGATACGTCGAGTTCTACATCAATTTTTGAGATGTTCCAGAATTTGAATGATGCCTTTTTCCGATGACCCCTTTTCGGTCGGTTCCAATATATAATTATTTAGAATGATTTCATTTAATACGTGGTTTTTCAATTTAAATATTTATCACATACTTTTTGCCCTTGGCGGTTAGGAGGAGTGGTCCGAAATCAAAAGTTTGAACGTCTTCATAGAAAGTAGGCTTAGTCGGGTAATCTTTTTTTACCTTTTTTATCTGCGAGTTATCAATTTAAAACTGTTACTGTTATTCTGTTTTCTTTTATTTTCACTGTAAAGCAACAAACGCGCCGAGTAGGTACCGTGTGGAAAATTTGAGATGAATCCATGTCAATGCGGGGAATATCTGCGGTACCCGTGATTTTTAAGTTGAATACAGACTTGTTCGCATTCAACTCTCCCAATGAATATTCTGCCTGGAAGGAATGCGGCCTCCTTGGGCTGAAATAAACTTTGAATGTGCGAGCTTCGTGGGGCTGCAGAAGGATCCGAGATTCGAGGGGTTCTTCCAAATAATGGGATGAGTCGGACCGATTGATTTCCAATGATTCCTTCGAAGAATGATCAAACGTGCGAGGTTTCAGGGCAATTAAATGGATCGGTTCTCGCTTAGGAAATGTTTCTCGAATTTGGGGTGCAGGACTTTTTGGCCGGGCAACAAAGTACGTTTGAAAACGAAGATCATCCTTATTTTCGACTGGTAATGGTGGAGCTTATTGGAAAATGAGAATACAAATATATTTTATTTGAATATGAATATATACGTCACCTTATCGATTTTATCGTGTGATAAAAAAAATCATTCGCTAGGATTATTTTCAACTCACTTGGGGGAACAAGAATTTGTTTATTTTTCGCTATCTCGTTGAGTATTCCATTCAAATTGTTCGAGTTCCGTGGATCATTGATCTTCACGTAATATATCCAAAATCGTTCAGTCGCACCAACCTTTCGTATACGTTGGTGATAAAATACTTTATCGAATATATACTGTTGCTTTTATTTTTATTGGTACACTTTGAATAATAATTTTTCCGAAGAAATAGTTGATGTATTTAAAATAAGTAAACTTTCTTACGGCATCTTCTTTTGGAGTTGGTGTAACGTTCTTGCCCTTCAAATTTTTTGACACGTTCGACTGCACGGTGTCCTGCATAAAATCATGAAATCAGAGCCTAGATAAATTGGTGGAAAATATTGAGTACAGCTTACGCTGTGTTTCATTATTTTTACATACAATTGTTTCTTGGTCGGGATCCCAATCGTTTAAAATTGATAAAATGGCTTGCAGGCTCGAGTAATAATCATCGGATCCATCCGCTATGTCTATCTCTTCGTTGAGTGCTGAAATAAAAATGTTTAAATACTCGGTTTATTAACGATTTATTCTCGTTTTCAAGGACTCTTAAGATAGAAAAAAGTTGTTTTCTTTTTCGCTTACTTTTCCAGCCATTGCTTTTCGAACTTCCGATTGTTTCATTTTTCTTCTTCCCTGGCGGTTCCAGTGTTACCAATTTTTCTCCCGGCTGTTCTGAATTCGGTATTATTCGAGATTTACTTTTCACTAAATTCTTCAAACCTTTGTTGCCAGAGCGTGCCATTGATCTACGAAGTTTCACCTGGTAATGGAAGAGAAGACTATTTGCTCAACCCCTTAAGGGAAACTATCACAGTCTAGAGCATGGAAAGAAAGGTGAATTTTGACTTTTTAAAGTGGATTCCCACTTGATCGAATTAAAACTCCGTTCACCGGCATTCGTTCTACATAACTTCAAGTATCTTTACAAATTTTTTCACAAGGTTTTGTAACAACATGCCGGCATTGAAGCTGGATGAAGCGATTTACCTTTATTTGACAGTATCCTGTGATCGAAAACATGACGTCGCCAATTCTTTACCGATTGACTTGACATTTTTTTGGGAACTTATAACAACATTTCACATCTAAGTTTGTGGGGGATTATTTATAAAGGGTTTTTCAATTGGCGCGGGTAGATGTTGGCGGCCTGTGGCGGCTATGTTGTGTTGGTGGCGTCTGTCTAATATGTTGTTTATTATGCAGTCCACAAAAAGTTACTGTTTCGTGCAGATTTTGGGCCGGCTGCGTCATTGGCCCGTACTTTTTTTTCAAACGACGTTGGTAAGGCCGTCACCGTCAACGGCGAACGCTACAGAACGATGATAACCGATTTCTTTTGGCCCAAATGGAACGATATGGACGTAGACATGTGGTTCCAGCAGGACGGCTCTACGTGCCACACAGCGGACGCTACGATGCACATTCTGCATGAACGATTTGAGGGTATGGTTATCTCTCGCAGTGGTGACGTGAATTGGCCACCAAGATCGTGCGATTTGACCCCGCTAGACTTTTTCTTGTGGGATTTCTTGAAGTCGCAGGTCTATGCCAATAAGCCGCAATCGACCGATGCTCTTAAAGTCAACATAACCCAGGCCATCGCTGAAATTCAGCCGGAACTATGCGGCGGAAAATCAGCGGCGGGCATTTGAACGATGTTATATTCCATACATAATGGGATACATAGGCCTTCCAAAGAAGAAAAGAATGTCGAAATGAAAAAATAATATTTTCCTATTTGTTTACATACTTGGAAGGCAAATCTCATTTAGAACTCAAATTAAATTAAATGTTCGTCGTGGTAAAAAATTGGAGGAGAGCTCTTGCCGGCCACAGGACATTGTCAGACAAAGATGACTCGCTTCATGCAGCTTTAGAGACGCCATGTTGTTACAAAATTATATGAAAAAAATGTAAAGATACTTGAAGATGTGTAAAATAGATGCCATGAACCGAAATTTTCATTCGATGAACCGGGCATTCATAAAAAATTGTCGAAATTAACCATTTTTCCCGGCTGTAGACTGGTAGTTTCTTTTAATAAAAAAAATCGCCGAATACGTAAATCATTCCTCTCACTTTCTTCTCCTTTCGTAGCTCCGACAACCGTTGCTGAAAGTCCATACGTTTGTTCAATGCATCCTTACTTCTGATCTGCACAATTTTCTCACGATAGAAATCCTTGTCCGAGTCCGATAAAGCATCGAATTCGAAAAGAGACATTTCATCGATATCCATTAGTTTTTTTGATATTTCGTCTATCGATTCCACTCTCTCATTCGATGTGACAGAGTTTTTCGAGTCGTGCGTGACCGCAAATGTATTGAAAGTCACAAATATGAGATGATCAACGTGTCCAAGTGTTGGCAACAACAATGAAAGAGACTTTTCCTCGCTCGTTATAAAACGATTATGTAGGCTTTGCAATACAAAACCTTCGTTCAGATCCTCCATTGCCAATCTAAAATATTAATTTTCGAAACTATTATGATCATTACTTATCAATGATAAGTATGTGAATATCTAAAATCCCTTATAACAATTACTTAAGGGGGAAGACCATTTACTTTGGAGAAATAATCGATTCTTTTTCTTTTCATCAATCGATAGTTCAATGTATTAAGAATATTGTGTCCAATTTTTAGAGCGAAATTCCTAGAATTGCCTGAGTTTTCGCGGAAAAACTCCAGGAGCTTCTATATTTCGTCTTGCTCCGATCTTTTATGTTTTGTAGTCGTACGCGGTAGGGCCGATCGTCGTCGATGCGGAGCGCCTCAGGTACTTTAAAATTCACCTCAGTAGATGTACTAGGGCGGTTCTAACGCAGCGATCTCAGGGGGGAGCGGGGCGGCGGGGTCCAGCGCGGGGAAGCCAAGTGCCTGGGGGGCCCAGCGCGGGATACGTGACGTCATGCCAGGGGTCTGTGTGGAGGGGGTAGCCATGTGGTCCGAAGAGCGACTGTCGGGAGGGGGAAGCCGCTGTCGATGAGTGTTTTGTGGGGGCGGGGGTCAGGCAGTGGTGAGTGAACGTTGAAAATCCATATATCTCCTAATTTATTATAGACAAAAAAAAATTAGCATCGTTGCAGTGTTTTTCTTACTACACTATTTAGTCCGTGTGGAAATAAAACTCACACACACGATGTGTGCATGTTATGGCCATATATGGGTAGGAAAATTTCGTTAATTTGAAGCGATTCAAATGGCTTTGAAATGAATTTCAAAGCCGTTTATTTATGAGATGCAGCTGTGATGCGCTTGGTTTCGTTTCCGAAATCTTTAAAAAGTTTGTATGCGTGACCACTCCTGTCACGACTCTCGCCGACACCCGAGACAGGTCCTGACAAGTCGGGATTTCTTAGAAAAACTATAAACTTTAGAGATCTATCGTTAAAGGGTTTTGACCCCAGATGGGCCACCGGAGAAGAGCTGCACTCGGGAAAAAATGTTTCGATGTATCGAGGACTCGTTTTCATTTCGAAATATAACGTCGAGATGTTCAGATGTGCGAGTATGTACGCAGTGCATCCGGCCAAGCACCGCCTGGATTTGACCAAAAACGAGCTCGAACAGGTTCCAAAGGTCGTACTCCTAAAATATTGGGGTGAATATATTGGCTTATTGTGGGATCGTTTGCCAGAACATCACCGGAACGATAGTGAAGTGATATCATATCTTCCATGCATGGAGCATTATAATACACCACAGATGAAAGATCAAATCGATGGCCCCCCACCTCAACGTCGGGAATGTGAAAAATGCTGTGGAAATTCTTCACGTACGGAGTTCTTCTAACGTGTTTCAATCCGTTTTTTGGGAGTGTGAAAAAATGTCGGGGGGGGGGGGGATTCTCCACGTACGAGGTTCTTCGAAAGTGTTTGAACCTGTTTTTCATCATTGGAAAAGTGGGGAGAAGTTTGAAAATTTGAGTGGGAGGGAGCTTATAATTTCGTAGTCCAAGCTCAGACAGCACTATTCCACCGCGATATCAACATCTCTCCAAAAAGAACTTTGAAAGTGCGGGGAAAATGGATCTCTCGAGTGTCAAAAAAGTCAGCGTGATGGCGGAATTCCTTCCAACGAAGAAGCTGTCGGAACTCCGCGTTCACTCGGATCATCGAATCTCCGACATGAGAGCCGTACAAACCAAGTCTCGGAAACGCTACATCGCGGACATCGCGGATGAGTTCACTGTCTTGTTACCAGCACGACTTGTGAAGGCCTTCGATGAAGATTTGGAAATGTTCGAGCGAATGCGGCAAGCGGCACGTGATCATCATCTCTGGATGACATACAAAGGTGGAAAATACAACAGCATAGACTTTTTCGAAGTCTGAGCACACACATGGTGGAAAAGACGAAATTCGTTGGAACACCATCGTCGAACGGCTGTCTACATCATTGAGAGTATGCTGCAACTGGCGCGTAATAGTGAACTCTACATGCAGTTGTGGAAAATACAACAGCGTCAAGTTCCATCTGCTCCGAGCATGGTGGAAAAGAGCAAATTCGTTGGTGCAGCATCGTTGAGTGGAACAGCCGTCCGGATCACAGCCGTCTCACCATCGTTTTCGACGTTTTAAGTGTTTGATTAAATAAAAAAAAGTATTAAAAAAACTGTTTTATCGAAATGTATGAGAAGGAGAAATGCAAAACAATTTTCGTCGTAGAATAAATGAAGAATACAAATAGTATTATATATATTTTCATCGAAATGTTTTTAACTCATTTTTAAAAAATCCCTCGCTCACACAACGCTTCGTCTACACTCAACCAGCTTTTCAGCGATTTTACATTATTATGGGCGCAGTTGTATTTCGTGTTGAAGGAATGATGGGGGCATTTAGAGTTTGTGCTTTTCGGCAATTTCTGCAGCGATGGACAGTCCAGAGTCTCCAAGTCGATGATCTTTGTTTCGGGATCTGTGAATCTTGATAGCCATGCGCATTTCTCGAATTCCTTCGCATAGATGATCCTCCTTGCAAGATTTCTCGAATTGTCTTTCTAGCTGCCTTGTAAGGTATGCCGCTGTGTTTCCATTGGATTCCATGGAAATTGCGTTCCAACCACTTGTTTGTCATTTTATACTTGGCCGGTAAAGAGTCCCATGCAAATGGTGCGTCGAAGGCGAGCGTCAGCGGTTCAGCATCCTTGTCGTGGAGTTTAATGATGGACATCTCCTTTAGGACAAATTTGTTGATGGGTCTCTTGAAGCCCTGTACATCGACTATAAGCTCCATGTTGACTGACGTGGACGCGAATTATCGGCATGATTTTATATCAATTTTTTAACCCCCCCACTGATTGGATTGTACTCGACAATACGATCATGGAAGATCATGCAGTATGCTGAAGTGTGGGGCGGAATATTATTTTTCAATTTGAACTCAAGGCGTACGTCAACAGGGCCGGACTTGAGAGAATCGTTTTGCTTTGAGTAGTCAATGACAACGAGGGGGGCTTTTTCTAAAAATTCAATCCTGCTCAGCCATGGTTCGGCCTCTTTGTTGTAATAGGTCGGTTGAAAGTTTGCGTACATCTCGTAGAGTAGAGCATATTGATTTTGATCAATGCTCAAATTCAAATTTCCATATGGATAACATTGTGAGTTGAGGTAAAGTTTGACATCGCTCAGGTTACAATGATCAAAGTGGCTCGCATTTTGTTGTTTCTTATTTTTCCGTCCCGTCTGTAGCGCGAGTATGACATAATGTGACTTCTCCAGCTGATTCGAGGTTTTCACAGACCACATGTGCTTAGAGGTGGCAGGCAGCAATGGATATTCATACAGTTCCCATGTTCGGAAACTCATGGAGATTGGTGCGTCTTTGGCGAGAAACTTTAACAGCTGAATTTTTCGCTGATTCGAGACTGTTACATACGGTACGAGCCATTCCATTTTATGCAATACGAGTTTGTAGTCTTCGGGCGCTGTTTGTACAATGACATTGACGTCGGTCTCTGATCTCGTGAGAATCAACTCGTGCTTGGCATTTATGACAATTTCACGATAATCTTCGGCAAACCCGAGGAGCATGCTGAGCGGAATGCACACATCAAAGTTTTCCGATACATCTACAATCTGCTTCGTCTCTTCGACATCGAGCCATCCAGTGTTCTCGAGCATAGAACTTTTGGCCGGTGAGAGAGATGAATATCCCTTAATTACACTCGTAATGCCAACATTCTTATTACGATCGATTTCTATGGCATTCAATTCATATCGCACTTCCTCAAAAAAATGACAAATAGCATTGTTGACGAGACTTGTAGCAGCGGTTGGCGTCCCATCGCGCTTGGATAATTTCCTACATATGTGTAGGGAACTCTTGCTTGGCAGAATGGAGAGGTCTTGATGTTGGATGGCAATACGGATTTTATCGCTGTTATTGAAGGTTGAAGACGCATATGGCTGATGAGCGTGAATCTCACAATGGATGATGGATTCATCAAAGACCACGGGTGTCTGAATGTTTACGATTTCTTCTTTCATTTCACGCAACAGATGCACAGAGCACAGACTAAATAATTTTTTACACGCTTTCGCCACGCACTTTGAGACCCAAACTCTTCAAGAGTAGCACGTTTTGAGGTGTTAGCACTTTGTGCGCTGGGCGACGACTGATTGTTTTTATCCATGATCGTTCATTGTTATTGGAAGATCTATTGAAAACTATACCCATCACGACTTTATATGAAGGCGTATGGTAATCACTTCACCGCGGAAATTTACCAAATCACCGTCCTGATCCACTATGCGAAGTTGTATCGCGTCAATCGTTCGGCTCGTGATGGGCAGATAAATTACGTGGGAGGGAACTTCCATGATCTTATAGCACGGTGGCACAGATGGAAAAATTCATGAATTGTGTGTACTTTTTGTCCGTTAATATAGCCGCCAGCGGTAATGTTGAACTTAACGCGTAAGGCGTTCACTTTGAGAATGGCTACAGGAAGGTCCGATTCGTGTCTTTTATTGGCTTCCAATTTGCGTGCGGTGAAGCCTAGTAGATGCCCAATAGAATCTTTCGGCTCAAAATTTACATCACGATCACACTCGATCTCACTGCATAGCGTATTATTATTGGGTTTAATGCTGATTTTGATGTTTTTATGCGAGAGCTCTGCTTGTACAAACGTCTCAATATTCTCTATTTCATAACTGCCCGTAGGTATCGTCAACTCCTCATCTCCCACGTAAAGTTTATCGTGCTCAACGTCGATATTGGGAATTGAGTTGAAGGTTAACAATTCCACGAGACCGAGAGTATAATTTTTGTGTGGTGAGAGTTCGATGGGGGGAAAGTATTGCGCCTCGAGTATGGACGATGAGCCAGATATGGTCAATGTTAAACTTTCGTCCATGAGGCTGGTAAATTGACAACTGAATTCTCCACATCATTTCCCCCCTATATGTAGTGTATATTTGTCTTTGTGCTGCAATTGTCGACAAAGAAATTTGAGACACAAATGCCCACATTCAATTGTATCATATTCCTGATGTCTCTTATAATTATAATTTACGCTACTAACACGAAAATATCTCATGAGTTCGGATGGTGGTGGAAGATTGCCGAAACTATCAAAGTACATGACTTTCCATCCAGTCTTCTTGTAAGCGACTCAGTGCGTTCCAGGACCGGCATTTTCTCCGCGAAAATGTGGAATCTTTAGGATTTTTGCATAGTTAAGTAGGTCGCAATCGGTGAGGGGTCGGTGAGGTAGCGTAACTTCTAGTTTTTTGGCTTGATATGAAGGCCCAATCCCTGCTCATATGGTTTCAGATGTAGGCCCCGACCTAATGCAATCGCTTCGATTATCCGATTATGACGCTTACCTTCATCCAATTCACGTTTAGCTGCTTGCGCAGCATTTACGGCTTTGGCTATACTAGCCGCACCACCTGACAAAGCACCCGCAGCGCTAAGACCCGCAAAAATGGGCACGAGGAACGGTAATAAACCACCAATTTTATGGGGTACAGGTAGAACCCGAGGTGTGCGTACTTTACCACCTTGCATCTTTACAGCTGGACGAGCACCCTTTAGAGCTGATTTAATAATCTTATGCGGATCATTACTTTGAATCATTGTCTTCTTTGCAACGCCAATTAGCTTTTTCAAACAAACGCCACCATTGCGGGTCTTTATCCCCATGCCAAATTTTCTCTTTATCTTCATAATATTTGCCGCACCCCAAGCACTGGCTTTTTCACCGATAATACCGTCTTTTTCGGTAACACGTTGCCCAGCCTTTTCAGCCAACACTTTATCCGCCAAATGTCTCGCGTCAAGATTATCCGGATTTTTCGATTACGCAATATCGTGTTGTTTGCAAGCCGTATCCAATGGGTTAATGCCCGGATCACCACGAGCAAGGCGCTTGACCAACTTTGTGCCTGGTCCACAATACTGATACCCAGGCAGATGTTGTTCAACAGGGGAGTTTGTTGATTAGGCGGTTGACTAAACCTTTACCACTCTTGCCATGCACGATCATGTCTAAAGACAATATGCGACTGATTGATAATCACTATAAGAATCCGATTTATATGATTTCATCGTTAATTGTGTGTGAGATGACGTCCAAGAAGCAAACTATCGGAGGCGGACTCCCCGTCATAAATTTCGATGAGTTTGTCGAAGACGGTGGGAGGAAGAAGAAACAAAAACGTCATGGGAATTTATTGCCGGATAGCATACGTGCACTGTTTTGCGGTCCATCGAATTGTGGGAAACCCAACGCTTTGCTCACTCTCATCATCCATCCGAATGGTTGGATGATGATAGATTTGAGAACATTTACTTGTATTCCGAATCGTTGAAGCAGCCAAAGTATAAGTTGCTCGAACAATTACTCGAACCTGTGAGTGGAGTTGAATATCATCCATTCGAGGCGCATGAACAAGTGATAGCACCAAGTGATGCACGATCCAACTCTATATTCATCTTTGATGATATAGCATGCGAAAAGCAGGATAGTGTTCGGGCCTTCTTTTCCATGGGAAGACACGAGATTGTTGACAGTTTTTATCTTTGTCAGACGTACACTCGTATCCCTAAACATCTCGTGAGAGATAATGCAAATTTCATGGTGCTTTTCAAGCAGGATGATATGAATCTCAAACACGTCTACAACGATCATGTTAATACGGATATGACTTATACGTGCTTTAAAAACATGTGCGTGAAATGCTGGAATTCCGACAAGTATACATTTGTCACGATTGATAAGGATAGCGATATTAACGAAGGTCGATATAGACAGAGTTTTGATTATTTTCGGACCATTGAAAAATGACTCATCGCTGGTAGTTGAAGAGACAGTATTGTGCATGCCGTGGCAGTGACAACACGAAGAGCGACCAACTGTTGCGAGAAAAAGATGTATTGCATGAAATTGCCAAGGTGAGCGATGCAATCGGACAAAAGCATCGGATGATGAAAATTGGATAAGATAGCGATGAGCAGAGAATGCAAGATGTCGTTAAGCCTATCGTGAGACCATTGGAGAAATTGGTGTTAAAAACAGTGAGGTGGTGGTGAAGGAGGAAATGAAGGATGAAAAAGTGAGTGATGATGTTGAAGAAGGAGATGCGTTAAATAGTGTGAAACATGAATTGAAGAACTAGGCACAGGATTCCTTCAAGAGTGAAACCCAAGATTCGTTTAAATTAATATATGAGGATGATGATGACTGGCAAAATGTCGACGAATTGATCCGTGAATATATCCTGCTGTTACAAACAAATAGAAAGGCAAGCTTGGATGTATTATATGGTGTACGGAATCTCGCAGGCAGCAAATTGATGATTGGTAATTTTCCGATAATTTTCGACTCTCAACATATTCGTGTGGGAAATGTAAATTATGCAAAAACAGTTGGATTCACGGAGCTACTGTTTAAAAAAGTGCCCAATGTCGAAAATCTCACGCCGGACGATCTGAAAAACTATGAGAAGATTGTAATCTCGACGAATGGGCACAAAAAATTTTATAAGCCTAATGAGGCTATACGGCGTAACACCAGCGACAAATTTAACACATATATTGCAAATATAGTCGATCATCATGCGGGACAGGGTATGCCAAAGTATAAGCTAGCTAGAAAAAACACACAATCGGACTATATTTATTGGGACAATCCAAACGAGCTAGTAGATCGTCTTCGCTTACTTTTGGCATCACAAGCAGCCGGAAATTCGGCCCATGCGAATGAAATTATATTGATTATCGAGGAATTGCGTGAAGCTGAAATCATTTATTAACTCGACATCGGAGAATTTACGTATTCTCATCATGAGTGTCGATGTGTTTGGACGTCATTCAGGTAGGAGTGTACTCCACAGTAAGCAAGGTCCTTCAGGTCGACCTGGGATTGGCTTTAGAATTTAGAATTACCGAAGATGGCTTTAGAATTATCGCAGATGGTCATTATGACTTGGGGCAGAAACGATTGTATAACATTGCAAATCCGGAAGGAGAAGATGATGCTATCACTCTAAGTGCGTTACAAAAGAGATCCCGAATTATCATTAACAACATACGGAAAGAAATTAATGAGAGTAGTCAGTTGTTGGTTAATGGACTTGAAGCTACGATAAGAGACATTGCAAAGACACTCGAGGCCAATGTCAAAACTCTACAAGATTTGGTGACGCGTAATTCACACGTCATTGCTGAATTGGATGCGCGACTGCGTGGAAAATGAACGAGAAAAGGGGCGCTCTCGTGCTGGAGCTACATAAGCCTGCTCGACGAAACTATCCGCGTCGGCATGTGGACATCCATGGCTTGGACGAAACCTGGCAAGCCGATCTCGTCGATATGTCATCATACGCGCGTCAAAACTCCAAACACAAATTTCTTTTCACCGTCATCGATACACTCTCAAAATTCACCTAGGCCATGCCAATGCTGAATAAGAATGGCAAAGATGCAGCAGCCGCAATGAAGTCGATACTCGTTAAGGGACGCACACCGCAGAACTTACACATTGAATGGGGAAAAGAATTCTACAATTGTGACTTTAAGGCCCTCATGAAAAAGTACAATATTCACATGTATTCAACATATAGAAACTTGTAGGCATCCATTTGCGAGCGTTTCAATCGTACATTGAAAAATAAGATGTGGATGCAATTTAGTCTTCGCGGTAATTATAAGTGGATTGATATTCTTGATAAGCTAGTAGCCGAATATAATGATTTTGTACACCGCACCATTAAGATGAAGCCGAGAAATGTCAACGAGGAAAATGAGAAGCAACTGCAGCAAGTTTTTAAAAAGACTGCAATGAAAACATCACTAAAATTCGCCGTTGGTGATAAACTGAGAATCAGCAAATTTAAGACTATTTTCGAAAACGGTTACACCCCAAACTGGACAACAGAAATATTCACAATATATCGTGTGAAAAAAACTCATCCCGTGATGTATCACTTGAAGGACCATAAAGATGAACCGATCCCCGGCGGCTTCTACGAACAAGAGCTTCTCACGGTCAAGGACCTCGATATCTATCTCATTGAAGCAATATTGAAGAAGCGTGGTAATCGGATGTTTGTAAAGTGGTTAGGTTTCGACAATAGCTACAATAGTTGGATAAGTAAATCCGATTTGTAGTCGATAATAAAGAAAATGGAAAAATATATATGTTTTATGACTCTTGACCTAAACTACTGGTCGTCTCCGCATGTATCCCTCGAAGGCCTCCGACCGACTCCACAGCAGGCTTGCTTTTTTTTCCTTCTGGCCGTCGATAATCCCTTTTTCGTGGAACGTGGGTACGAGGAGATAGATAGAGTGAATAAACACATGGCATTATAAAAAGTCCGTTTCTTTATCTATAGAAAAAAACAAATTCATTCTTACACAATTAAATATTTACAACAACAAACATAATTTTAACAAGTTTTACATCGAGTGAACAAAATATATACAAAATTTTCACAAGTTTTATACATTAATATTCACAAAAAAGTACACAATTTTACAAAAAAAAATCATCGTTGTAGAAAAAAATGACATAATTTTTTACGACGGTATTCTATAATGCTCCCATGGTAGGGTATCAGAGGTCCCAGGTATGATATATCACTTATCGTCATGTGGGCTCAGAGCGATTTTTGTCTCACGGATGATGTAGACCTTATGCAACTTTGATCAAATGCACGTTTGACTACGCTCCATTTCAACTTCTTTCTTCGAGCATCGAGCTAATCGTCAAACGTGATTGTCCTAGCCACAATGCTACTCTTAACACCTTTAACTTTTTTCGTGTCCTTCTTACCCTCGACACGTGTCGCGTACATTTTCAATCAAAGTCCAATAAATTCGGTCATAATTGCTCCATTACATTCGTCCTTCATGAGGCCGGGTACCTTCTTGTTGACGAGCGGTATACCATACCTATTGTCCGCTGAATAATCGCTCGTATCAAATTTTGAAATGTCGCGCTTCATGTCGGCATATATATCATCGCTCTCAATGTCATATATGAGACTATCCGTATCAGTATATATGACTTTACACTTATCTCGATACAGAGGTACCATATACTCGTGATGAAATCCATACAAGCACGTTTTGGATATGGCGAGTATGCACATACCCACATATATCGGCTTGTTGAATTTCACCTCGAGATTGCGGAATTCCACGGCAACGAGGTTTTCCGAAAAAACACTTCGGCTGTGGAAGTTTGGCTTCGCAATCATTCCCTCTGCGCCATACCTGCCCTCCCATTTTGTTAAAAGCTTTACATCTACATGATTGCGCACATTCTCCATCATTTTACCAAAGACCGCATTATTAATTAATTCGAATAAATTCTTTGCGAAATCGTTTTTGGCAAGCGTTCGAAACTGGGTATTCAACTCAATATACGAACGCAGCCGTGGGGATTGTGTAAACTATAAGACCCTATAGATTTTCGTGAGGCCAAGTCCATGGCGTAAGCACTGCTGTAAATTTCGATAGTGAATGATGTAGCGTTTTTTATCACAGACGGTTGCTAACAGCTTTTCCCCCTGCTTACCCGACGGTTTTTCATGTATTGGACAAAACGGCAGGTCTTTGTGCGCATCATGTAGAGATTGTGGATATTCTAAGTCGACTTCAAGGATGTAGCCTGTCGGTGAATCTAGCGCGATGGAAGATGGATCAAAATTGGATGCGTCGTTGACCCATCGAAAATCTGCATATGGCAAAGGTCGGCACATTGCCCATCCATGCAAATTGTTGACGTCAAAATACATCAAGTATGATGATGCTTTCGATGGATGAAACGACTCCATGTACTTGTTATTAGCGTGTGCATATCGATTTGAGCATTGACTGAGACCACCGCGTATACCCCGCTCAACGAATAAAACCATGTCGATGTCAGTTAGTAATTCAAACTTGACATTCGAGTTTTTTAGCATTGCATCCCAGGTATACCCCGGCAATGTGTAGTAATACGCGGGATCCAGTCCATAGCTCTTAATGCACGTATTTCGAAAGTTTTCGAAAATATCAGATAATAACAAGACATCTGTTTTCAAGTACAAATCGCTATAGTCACCCAGCCTTCGAATGGAGAACCGCTCCCAAACTTTCTCAGCATGTGCATACTCACTCTCGCATACTGTAGCATCTGTCAGGGAACTATAAAATGCGTCACGTGGTGGTAGGCAAGTGTCGTCTAGCTTGGTCACTCCATCAGTATATTCATCAGGGAAGACCCCTTTTCGCGTCAGCAAATTGAAATCGTCCGTCGATAGCGTTGGGAATTGCATGCGTACAATTTTGAGTTTGTCCTCGATCAAAAATGAGGCTAATTTGTCGAGACTGGTGTTGAGGAATTTGTACGAATCGATGAAGCGCAATTGGATCCTATGTTTTGAATCGTCTTTAATTTGAACATGTTTCGTGAAGGAGATGTATTTCTCCTTTGTCATTGGAAGCACATCGGTTCTTCCTTCGAATGCTGTGGCTACTTCCTTGATTATAAAATGCGCATCATAGCCGGATAAATTGTGGAAATCTACAGGAATGATAAATGACTGTTTGTAATTTAGGTTGCAGTTGGAATGGGCAGGGCCTCTATAGCGTCCAGTCAGATGGCAATGATCTCGAACGCGTACATCTTCTTGCGCAAATGGTTTCTTACATATGTGACATTGAGTCGCTGCTCGAAAGTTAGCCCACTCACTCGGTGTTAAATATACCATTGGCACGTTGTCGCCGAAAATTTATTTTATTCGCAGTGCTAGATTTTTTAGTTCTTCGACAAACCACGATACACAATCAGTACTGCGGCGCGAGTGATATGAAGATAATGAATCGTCATACGAACAACGCACGTAATATCCGATACTAAACCCTTCATGGTGTTGATACATATCTTTTGCTTGGGTCTTCTCATCGGTCTTTGCTAGCACACACTCCAAATCAGCATACACAATGAAAGGATGTCGCCCTTTCCGGGTAAAGTTGCTGAACTGGAGCCACTTATTGGTGTCGTTTGGTAGTCGAATTGCACAGCCGTTTATCGCCCCACAATCGACCTCATGCGATTGCAATTTTTCCTCGGAACCGAAGTAGTCCAAACACCTGCAAAAAAAAGATTGTTTTGTTTAATTCGTCTAGCATATATAATTACCTATATATATATATATATATATATATATATATATATATATATATATATAATGGTAACTACATACCGATCACAGATATATTTTTTCTGCTCCTTTTTGGTCAGTTGCGCCCTCACGAGTCTCGATGGATTCTTTATCCATACGGAGTGAGGACATTGTTGTCCTCAGTATCTTGCATGTACAGCAAATTGATGTGCTTTTCCTTCTTGTATTGAGTGACTCGTATTGGAACAATGTCCTTTTTGGTGGTGGTATACACGTTCATCGATACATTGTTATGAAATTCAAATCTTTTAATTTGATGTATCGTCACCGGGAATTCGATATCCTGGAGATTCAGTACAGTCGAATAATGCGGATAAGAAGATGGACGGGCACTGTCTCGTTCGGCTGGGTATAGAGCAGCGACAACTGCCCACGCGAAACATGCGTTATCGTTGGATTTGACATTAATCACAGCCCTCTTCAATATTATTTCCCGCGGCAGTGATATGGAGCACGCAGCACGCATCGGATTATACTTACTCACATTTATCGTGAGGTTAAGTATTTTCTGCAGATCAGCCATTACCACGTTCTTGAAATTCGTCGAGTGCGGTTAAAGTGGGCTCAATAACACGCTGTTCATACCACTCGTTCAAATCGCTTGTGTTAAAGAGTTCACAGTTTCGCGTGTTGACACTTTTATTAGCATGTTTTTCTCCACTCGCGAATTCATCATTGAACACCATATTAACTTTGATACTGTTGTGCTTACAGATGATATTTTGTACGTGTTGAAGCACTAGGTCCCGAGCATCATTAACAAACTGTTTCGGCTCCATGTGACTGCGATTGATTACAGAACCAGTCAATATTCGACTCTTGAATGATGTGTCAATCTCACGCCAGATTAATCCATGATCTTCATGTCCTGCGCCCGTGTGTATAAAACGGCTGCACACAGAATTCTTCAATCCTTCCAGACGCGCTATTTGGGCTATCAGTGACTGATGATGTTCAATTATCAATCGCGGGCGCTTAGTTCGGCTTTGCGTTTCTAGCACTTCGATGAACTCGACGCAACGTTGCTCCCACGCAGTAAAGTCTTCGAACGAACTTAAAAGTGCGGCTTGATCGTGCAGGCTTTGTTCAATGTTGTTATCCATAGTAATAAGTTGGAGACGACTTCCACGATGTTAACTGACTGACTGCTTCGTTCAAAGTGCGGCCAGTTTGGAGCGCAGCAGATAATAAAAAAATGGCTCTCCGTTCGGAAAAAAGAAAAATTTCGGCTATCTCCTATATCTCGGGGGAAAAACCGGACTTTTTTCCGATATCATGTTGGTATAGATTGCCCGAGGAAGAAACGATATAGAAAACAAGTCGGGATGCATCGGGTTAAAAGATGTATTTTATAGATCCTGCAACTGTGATCAAGTGGTCCATCGGCATCAAAGGCTTTCGACGATAGACCCCTAAAGTTAATATTTTTTTTTCCACGAAAATACGTCGAATTCATCTATGTTTTGGAGGCAAGTTGCGCATACATGGCAATCCGAAAATATGTGGAGATCATAAAAGTCAATGCTTGATGAGTCTGGCTAGATTTCACCTCGACCATGGAGTACCCATTTTCTGGACAGCAGACCCCTACAGATTTTCCGATAACGCGCTGGTATATATTGACCGAGGGAAACGAGACAAAAATAACAATTTTATGGGGTCCTGCAGCTCTGCTCAAATGGTCCATCGAGGCTAAAGACGTTAGATCCCTAAAGTTGATAGTTTGTCCAAGAAATACGTTGTTTTCATCTATGTTTTGAATATTCGAGCTATAAAAAAAATTTCCCATCGTGAGTGGCTGTGAATGTAAAAAAAAAGCTTCAACCCTGACTTGTTAAGACCTGTGTCAAGAGTCGGCGAGATTCGGCGGACTTACATGTGACATCTTAACATGATCTTTCGGAATGGAAACGAAAACCTCGACGAGTTAAATTTTTTTTTGGAGCACTGTTTCCTTCCATAGAGAAAACACTAG